>PVJO010024829.1:0-23656 GCA_004026905.1 Hystrix cristata
ATATTATAATAATTTATTTAATAATGTCTGTTGGTGTGTACCACCATGAGACCCTTCGAAAAAAACTGGAAAATTCCCATCAGTGGATACAACTCAACAAATTGGTTCAGGCAGCTTCTTTTTTAGCCACAGCGGGGAGCGTTGTCCACAAATTCCCCAAACTCTTAGGGTTCCCACTTATCTCAACAATTACCTTAGATGACTCATAAGAAACAAATTATAATATTTAACACTATATGTATATGTATATATATGTATGTATATGTATATGTATACATATATATGTATATGTATAATGCTTGACCAAGGAAAACTCTAAAGTTATTGTACACAGACAATAGACATTTCACTTGTAAAATTAATTTTTGATATTGGTTTGATTGTCTAACAACCTGGATGGAAACATGTCATCAATCTTAAAAAAAATCTTTACTCTTATCAACTGAGTTTAATTAGCCTGATCTTAAGCTATGCAAATCATAAGCATTTGAGCTAATACTTTGAGTGCCTATTTATCCGTTAGCCAATTTAAGTAGAACTTTTAGAGGATAATATATACAAGAAGTTAACACAGAGAAACATACATATTAATATAAATCATATATAAGCTTTATGTTATCAAAATTTAAGGCTTTTATTTGTAAGTTCTATGTAAACTTCAAGCCTATCAGCCTTCATCTGGTAATGTTTTCAGTGAGTTTGTCTATTAGCCAAAACCAACATGATTGGTTTTCCACGGAAATTCCAAGAAGAGTCAGAAGTTTACAAGGGCAAAAATAAAAGGAAAAATCAAATTGAGATGAACTAAAAAATATTTAATGAAGCAGTTGTAGGTCCTTTAATAGGTTACTAGCACAAATTAAACAGGCAGACGGACAAACACGCGGAACACAAAAAAACAATATTTTTAAATCAAAGTGCACTCTTTGATGTATTGGCCAAGTTGAACTATAATAACTCTAATAGTTTTAGGTTTGTAACTATAAAAGACTAGTGACAAATTTTCATATAGGTCATCACTTAGCACTTTTTAGATGACTCTTAACAGACATCTCTTGTAATAAGCTGACACCAGTAAGAATCAGAAGGGCAAAGAGACGAAGAGGAAAAAAAATACACTGTGAAAGCAAGGACTACTTTAACTCAGGACCCAGGTTGATGTTTTACCTTAATCTCGGAGTAGCCATCATCCACAGTACAGGAGTCTCTGGGCGCTTGGTAACATAGTTACTACAGTAAACTTTTTTTTTTTTGACAGCCACAGCTGTTGGATAGTCAGAGCTGAGAGCCAAAACTGATGTTTTGATAGCCATTTGTAAATATTCCCTCTAAAGAACCAGATCGTGAATGATACTGTATTGTAATTTATACATTTTCTTTGGGCAACTATTTTATTTTTCAGGGTGTGCTCAGGCTGGATAGAAAGAGACTAGGTGACTATTTTCCCTGAGGCCCAAATGGCAGGGGAAGACAAAGGTCTGTCATGGCCCTAACCCACCCTGTTGCAGGTGTCTATGGATGACAGTGCTTCCCATTTTGAAAAAGAAAAAAGGGGAGAGAAGGTGCCCCACCCATCTCTGCTTGTTCTGTACCCCTTCACCTAAAATGTCCTTTAGGTCTGATCCCATCCAGGGCCAGTAGCAGTGAGCTGAAGGTGCTTGAGAAAATGGCCAGATATGTACCGTCTGCTTCTACTGGCATCTGCGCCCTCCTTCCCCTGGTCTTGTAATCCCTTGGCTCATATTTAGCTATAGACTTTTTTTCAGCTCTCAGCATAGCCTGGCAACATGTTCTGAAGGGAAATCATGGCAAGAGACAGGGTATGTGGCTATCATCTCCCTTAATACCTGTTTTGTTTAAAACTATTAATCAAACTCAGGCGTCTCTATGAATGCTTTCGGTTCTGTCAATGAAATCATCTAAGCGTACTAAGCCTACCTTGATACCAGTCACTCCCCCACACCCGTGCAATATTCCTGAGGAGAGAAAGGAGGAGAAAGGCAGTGGAGATCACTACTTCCCAAATCTTCACTCTTCCAAGAGCAGTTAGACAAGACTAAAAGCTTTTTTTAGGGCGGGTTTCTGGTCCTTAGTAAAACATGCCTCTAAAGACAAAAGTTGTAACAATTGACTCCCACTGTAACAGCCCTGTTTGGGAAGGAAAGCATTGCTAAACTGAAAATTAAACCAATGATCAAGGGACCTGAATAAGTGTTTTCTAACTTTTCTAAGGAGAGAAAATCAAAGGGCAGATTGGAGCTGCTTGTTGAAATACAGTGTTTAGTGCTGGTAAATACGTGTGCCTCGAATATAGCTCTCCCTTGTGTCACCCAGAGATCAGTTCTCTCCTGTGGTGCCTCAGGATGAGGATTTTTCTTGCCAGTCACACTTGAGAGATCCTTGCTTAAGACACTGGCTAAGTCACATCTTCATATTGTGTCTTCCTGGAAGGCCATGATTTCTGAGTCCCTTCTAACGCAGGGCTGGGGACGTGCAGTCTAAAAGGAATGCCTACGGAGGCTGCTATCTTTAGTGACCTATAGATAAGCACTCATTTGGTAAGGGCTGAGGAGCCTCCAATTGGAAAGGAAAAAGGTTTTCAAGTTTATAAAGAGAAGCACATGACCAATTCCTGACAGAGTGCTAGTAACAACTATCCCTATAAAAGGTGAAGCGCCAAAACCTGTCCCATAGCCTCCAACTGAATTTCAGACATGCCCAAGAATGCTGAGCTGAAAGTCAATTAGAAATTCAAAAACCATCCCAAAGAGCTGTCTGTCATGAGATTAAGTCATTTCATAACTATCAAGCCCTTGTTTGCAAAATAAAAGAATAAAAGATATTTCATCAAAGAAACCCAAATATAAAAGGCATAACAAACTTTCTATGCTCTAATTTAAATCTGATATCATGTTGACAAAAAAGACGAAAGCAACCAACAAACAAGGGATAATTCTCAATTATTTATTTTGTTTAATACATATAAAATTCACATTTTAAAAATAAAAAGACATGCATATTCAAGAAAGTTCTGCACTATAATAGTAAAATTTATCTCTTGCTGTGGTTATATTTGAAAAGTCCTGTAACGAAAAAAGAAAATTTAAAAAAACTTAACAATTAACTTAAGAGCTAAAATAAAGAAAGAAAATAGGATTTTCATATAACAATAAAATTATACTCAAAACTATGTCGGTTTAAAGCGTTTTGAAATCTCTGAGACATTCTGCTCAGTAAATTTGCAATTGGGAATCTTCCCTTTACACAAAATTCTCATAATGTTTTGCAAATACTAGATCAATTTATGTCTGAATGAAATTTAAGTACCAAAGTTGTAAGTAACTCATATGAAAGTTGAAGAAAATTGTGTTCTTGTATATCTAAAAATTAGTGGCTGTAACTCCTTGGGATTATCAAAGCAAATCTTAGTTTATTTGTTTGTGAAAATTTGCAATAAATATTTGTTATAAACAGAAAACTGGCTTTCAAATCACCGGTATAAATACAAGACAACGTGATTTATTATCCTCGGTAAATATAATTTTAGTAATATTTCTGGTGTGGGGAGGCAAAATGCTTAAAATAATTTCTATGACTGAGCCTTATTTGTTCATCGAGACTGACCATAAGGGTGTTCACAGACCTATTTCTACAATAACTATATCATAACTCAATCAGCAGGACTCTGGCATGACTAGACGTCCTACAAGGTGGGATAAAGTAATGGAAATATTGACAGCTCATTTCTACACATTTTCCTCAGATACTGGGGAAGTAGTTCAGGAACTGTCATTTCAAAATCAGTATCCAGTTATAGTGATTATTTTAAATTAAAAAGAATTTAGAGAGCAACACACACTGAAAGAGGCTGTCCTCTGATCTGGCTCTACAAGGAAGAAAAAAATTGCCTCTGGTTCCTGCCATGAGCTTTCATTAACAAAAGTCATATAGAAAGCAGAAACAGTAAAGTCTATCAATACACATGAACTTTTAGCACACATCGTTCTCTTCTATTTAGGATTTATAATAGTCATTTTAAGCCAGGCAAGGAGGCCTATGCCTGCAATCCCAGCACCTGGGAGGCTGAAGCAGAAGTTTGACAAATTGGACCCCAGCTAGGGCAACTCAACTATTAGTGAGACCTTGTCTCAAAATAAAAAGAAGCGGAGAGGGGACTGGCCATGTAGCTAGTGCAAAAACCGTGGGCTCAACCCAAATACTCCCCCACCAAATCACCTGAAACCCTTGCCCATTTTGAAGGTTTAACAGACTTTGTCTCAGGCCATTGTGTGTTCTCAAAAAACAACGAGTTCCCCTATTCTCCTTCTCCCCTACAAGAGAAAAATGGTATAGAAGTTTCTGAATAATTTCTCTTCTCTCCTAGATAGGTTTATTTATATTTTCACTCAAATACAGACATTTCTTGTTTACAGACCAAGTTTGATGACCAAGTTCTTGTGATCAGGTCATTAAATGAATTGGTCACTAAATGAAGAATTGTATATAGTATGTATGTTACAATATTCAGAACAAAGAAATAATCAAAAGAGACTCCAACTTGATGATTTTGCTTTAATTTACATAACTCTTAGATGAAGTATTGCAATGTATAACAGAACATAAAACTATAGAACTGTATGATCAGCAAAAATTACAGTACTATATAAACAACATGGACTGTATGAAAAAAGAAAGACATTGAGGTTTTGTAAACAAGATGTACAGAACTGTACAAAAAAAAAGGACAAGTTATAAGTCTGAGTGGTTGGTTGCAAGTCCAAACTGCACTTCTGGGTCATAAGTGCAAATAGTCGTTAAACATGTGGGTCTGTAAATAAGGATTATCTGTAATAAAGTTTTATTCACTATTAGATATTGCATTTAAATTAATTGAAATAATAGAAAATGAAGCAGTGACTAAAAGTACCCAAGAACACAAACCTTAGAAAGATACTAATCTGTTCTTTAATCCCATTCAAGAATTCCCAAACTATGAATTTGGGTAATTTGATTAATCTATCTGATTTTTTAATTTTCTCATTTCCTAATAGGTGTTTTAATTTCCGTGTCATCAGCCAGTTATGAAAATTAAAGAAAATAATTCATGTACTGTATTTAGAGCAATGCCTAGTACATAGCCATTCTTAATAAATAATAGGATTGATATTATACATCTAATGAAAGCATATTAATCTGTTGTGTGGGAGTGATATAAGAGAAATATAGCCCCCAAAATGCTAGATGTCAGATATGCCTAGTTCATGCTCCTGAAACTGAAGAATGAATTCTAAGGAACAACAGAGATTAAGAGTAGGAAAGAGTTACTGAGAGACAGCTCTTGAGAGACAGGAGGGGTCCTGAAAGTGGCTTGCCACCAAGGCCATTTGTCAGGGACAATTTAGACAGCAAAGTCACAATGTGGGTACTATTTAGGTCAAATTATAATCAACCTGTAGGATTATAAATATAGTTGTTTAGCTAATATTGGTCCGATAGGGAAGTGAATCTTGTAGCAAGGGTACTTGAAAACAACAAAGGCATTTTGGGAAGGGATGTGTCTGGATGCGTGGGTCACCTACCTGGGCAACTGATGCCTGTATGGATTTCCCAGACCAGGTAGTGTTAATTACAGTATATTTCCAAGTTACTGCTTATCTCTCAGGGAGGGACATAGGCGTGGCCATTGCATCTTTATCTTGAGGCCTGGTCTTATTCAGCTACTCCTCCAGCCATAATTCTTAAGTCTTTGGTTTTCTGCTGACTTCTTTGAGAGTCTAGTCACTCTCTGATTGTACATTAATTTCTATCTAATTTAGCTACCTATAATATACCCAGCTTTGAAGAGTTATCCATAACTGCATTTAGGGGAGAGTGGGTGAAGTTTGAACCTAGCTGCTTTGAGCTCAGAAGGACCAGTGTGGGTGGAGACCACATTCAGAGGCCTTCTCCAGAGGGCTCATCTAAGGGGCCGCTGATAGAAGTCATGCTGCATTTTAGCAGTTATGAACTCCCTTTACAAGGTTGATCTAGTAGATCGCAGTAAAAAGAGTCTGGCGTATTTATTGTTGTTTCCATCTGCATGATCACTTGGAGCTTAGCACTCTCTAGGCAAGAATAAACAATTGTCCAAGAGATTAAAGCATATACAATTGAAGCATGGGCACTATACTAGAAAGGCAGATTGGGGGAAAGAACCATGTCCAGACACTGCTCTTAGGGGACTGGAATAACAATTGTAACCAACCGACTCCTAGACCTCCTTACTGATTGAGGTTATCTATAAATCTGATATTATTTTTCTAACATGTCCCTTGACTTTTAGCTGTAAGAAGGTGGAGAGTTTTGTGGTTTTGAAGGACAATTTTAGCTAAGAAATTTAAGGATTCTCTTTTGAGCTTCTGTAGCTGTTACCATGGTTTTCTAGCTTCATTAAACTGTAACACTGACTAGCTAAAGGTGTAGCTGGAAACTGTTAGCAGGGGTCAGATAGTGGAGCTCCCTTTTTATATCTAGCTTTTATTACTGTAGTACTGTAATATTTTTATACATTTTTTGGTTATGATTTTCTGCTGAGTGTTTAAAACCAAGTTAAAGTGAGACCTGTGTTAATCAAAATTTACCTCTTGCTATCTATCAAGGTCAGTTAAGGCTCTTCAGGGGTCACTACTGGAACTATGTATAGAGTCCCTCAGCTCCTTTTTCAGTGTCAGGCACCAGGATGGGTCACAATCTTATTTGACCATGCAGCTTCATGGGGAAGCATGGAAAACATTTCTCTCTTTGGTGATTCTCCTTCCCAGCACTCTGTTCATTGGCTGACTCCTGTTCTCTGGGATGCAACAGTCTCCCCATTCAGGAGGTTGGGTGACTCATTAAAGTTATAGGATCTTATGGAAAGTTCCCCTCTTGTCCTGGATCCTTGTCAAGCTTAGAGGATCAGGGCCAAAATATTGGCTGCCCTCTTAACCCAATTATGTTTCTAGTTTGGGACTCCAAATCTCAGTTGTTGAGCACACAAGAGAAAATCAGTTACATCAGTATTGCAGTGGGAGCAGAATAGACCTTGAGTTAGTCATAGTCATACATTTAGAAAGGAATAGAAAAAAACCAGGTTAGGCCTCTTGTGTAGCTTGCCCAAAACATGTTGCAACTGCCCAAGGAGGCATCTCTGCTCTGTTTTTTGTCACTAGTCTAAGTGTCCATGCTAAACATTTAGAAAGGATCATGTCTAGTATCAATCTCAACAACGAGTTACACTCTTTGTTTAAAAGCACCAGTTAGACCAAAGAGTAGAGTTGGGACCTGTGGAGGAAATGAGTGGTAACCTGAGAGTTGAAGCCACAGCCCCTCATCTCCTTTGAGCAACAAGGAACATTTAGAAAACAGCCTGGGATCGACCAAACCAGTAAGAGCAAAAACTCAAAATAACCAAACATACATATTTCTTTTTATAAACCATATCCTCCAAAATTTTTTTCTCTACTCCTCCAAAAACTTTTTTCTCTACATACTTGTGCCTATTAGTTTTACTGCTATTGCTCTCCTTTCTTTCTGGCAGGGCAAACATCTTCTATGAAATCTTACATTAAAAATATATCTCTATACTTCTAGCTCTCTCCATATCCTCTTCTTTTCCTTACTTATTATAATCTTTCTATAACAAACCTGGCAGTAACCATTTGAATTTTAAAGAGCCCCCCACAACTTTTTTCTTCCACGTGGTCTTGGGGTATTGCATTTTAGCATAAGAATCGTGATGACATTATTATATTAGCACCATTAGGTTTTATTATTATCTCTGAAGCACGTTTAAATTTTCATTTTAGTATAGAATAACTTTTTAGTCAATTATCTTTATCTAATTACAACATATTAAATAACATAGAGAAACTTTTACACAAATTTGTTGTCTTTCAATAGAGTACTATTTGAGAAGAATGTACTCTATAGATACACTTTAGGTTATTAGTCTTTTAATTCCTAGAGAGACATTGCCCAGACCACACAGTGTTTGAGCATCTGTAAATCCTGTAACACATATATGACATACACATAACAATCACAAGGCACAGGCCTTGAAAAATTATCTGCATCGTGTGGCTGGCTGTCCAACATTGGATTGGCATACATACATCATCACAAGTAGCTGGAACACAAGTAAGGGAAAGCCAAATGTTTGAGCCTAAAAAGTTTTATGCCATAAACAACTTTAACCTGGAGGTCACCAGTATGATAAGATGTCTTTTTCAGTTTTATATATTTGAAGGCCTGTATATTTGGGAAACACAAATATACCTTGATGTTAGCAATTGGTATCACAGTTATATAGAAATCTTTTTGTATTTAGTTTCTACTCTTAAGTATTTAGTTTCTACTCTTAAGTTTTAGATGCCTCCAACAGGTATTATAAGGCATAACTATACTGAGAAGAATTAAGGACATCTTTACAGCTCTCAGCTCTCGTGTGTTTAGGAAACAGTATTAATGACTGCAAAGAGACTCACTACGCAACATAAAGTGCATTCCACCCACGTAGCAACAAAAATGCTTGTTCAATCAAAATCAACAGATGTAAATTAGGTTTAAATGTCAGGATCAAATTTAAAGAGTTGCCAAATTTTGCTCATTTTATGTTTAAGGTCTAAACATATATTGTATAAAAGAGAGCATCTACTAGTTACTTTGTATGCATTAAACTTATGTAATTTTAACTCTATAAACTTAACTTTCAAACTTAGACTCACAGCACAGCTTGTTTTTAGATGTATATATGTGTGTATGTTCAAATATATGTTACATCATAAAGTAAGATAAGTTGTTTATTTAACCAATCAAGAACTGATTATTGAAAACATTTCATAGGTTAACATTCAAATACTCTTTAACTCTTAAAGCTTGCTTTTTAGTAACCAAAAGCCTAACAATGAGAACAATAAGAAACTTATTTAGTAAAATATAGAATCTTTGTAAGTTTAACCAAGAAGATTTCAATGTTATGAAAACCTTCTTATTGTCTTAGACATTGAAAGCTTAACCTTTTAATTACAGTCAACTTAAATATATCTTGACAATTGCTTTAGATGACTCATGAGAACCAAATCATAGCATTTAAGCACTTTAAGCTACACATATTACCTTTAACCAAGGAAAATTTCATAAGTTATTGTAGAAAAACAAAAATAGCCATTGCATCTATAAAATCAATCTTTTGATATTATCTCAATTAGCTAACAAGCTGGATGGAAATATGTTGCCAGCTTTAGAGACATCTTTATTTTCATCTTGTTTACTCACTGTTAACACTGTGAACAGTGGTAGTTGGGCTACATCATGAGTGTCTACTTATTCATATACCAACTAAAATAGAACATATACCTAAAAATTGACACACAGAAACATATTCAGCAACCCTAGCATACATAACCCTTATGCTATCAAACCTTAAGGCTTTATTTCTAAATTATATATAAGCCATAAGACTGTCAGTCCTCATCTGTTAATGTTTTAAATAAGTTTGGCTACCCTGAAAACTATATGGATGGTTTTCTCATGGAAATCTCAAAAAGAAACAAAAAAAAAATAAATTCTTGAGTTCAAAAAAAAATATTTTTCTTAAATGGAGTAGCTGCTGGTGCATTAACAGGTTTTCAGCACACATTGTACAGGTAGATGGACAAACATACACAAGATGATTACATTTAAATCAGAGTGCACTTTCAGATATAGTTGGCCAAGTTGACTTTCTGTAATCCTTTTGTAATTTTCAGGTTTGGAACTACAAATAGACTTCTCAGTACTTTTCTGATAGGTTATCAATTATCAGAGATCTCATAACAAAACTCAGAAGGGGAGAAAACACTTTTGCACTTGTGGTAGAATAGTCAGATATACAGGCTTCTCATTGTTATTTTGATAGCCATGGTTGTTTGATAGCCACAGCTGATACCCAAAACCGCTGTTTCGAAAGTCCCCTATAACTGTCCCCTGTAAAGGGACAGACTATTAAAGGCAATTATAACTATTTTTTCAGGGTGCATACACCATTTTTCTGATTAATAGTTGACAATTTAAAGTAATTGAAGGGCTTAGCTCTCATTCTTAGGGTATGGAGTGCACTGGAGTGGAACCTCAGCCTCAGTAATGGCAACTGCATCAGATGCTGCCTTACGGATCAGAGGCATCTGGTTCTCCAGTGACTAATATCTACACTTTGAACACAAGTCAGAATTGTTTCTCAGTGCAAAGAAAGTCTGAACATAAGCTACTTCTTGTTCTTCTCTCTTACAGTACAACTCCAGTTGTAAAATAGTGTTTTAATCAATACTTCCCCTTGCATTCCATTTTGCCTCCAGGGAATGTGCAGGCCATGTGTGGGTAGAGAAAAGTATTAAACAGCTCTTCCTTAGAATGTGAGGGTCAAACAACTTCCAGTGGTTAAAAATACACTCCCAAAAACTAGGGGAACTTAACATTGAGTTTCCCTTCTAGAAAACAACAAGGAGAAAGAAGGCATCCCTTTTAATCCTTACATGTTTTTGGTATGACCTCAGGGCATCCCCTGAGCTTTTTTGCTGCTTCAGATCAGGTGGCTGCTATCTGGAGAGTGATCAGAAGATAGGTTGGGCTACGCTAGTCACTCTTACTGATGCGCACACTTACCTCCTCTGAAAACTCACATTTCCAACTGCAGAGTGTGTTTCCAAAAGCACAAGCTACAAATGATTACCATTGTGGCATATTAAAAAAAAGAAAAAAAAGCATTGCCAACAAAAAATTAAATGATCAAGGGACCTAAATGACTGCTTGTTTTCTCTTGCCGATCCTGATGGTTGCAAAAGAAAACCCCTGGCTAGGCACTGGATCACCCAAAACCCTCATGTGTGCCTTTCTGGATGAGCATAAATTCTGATTCCATTCTAACACAGGGATGGGAGTTATGTAGTCTATAAAAGAATACACAAAGGTGAGTACTCATTTTCTAGGGGCTCAGGAGCTTCTAATTGAAAAGGAAAAAGAAAAAGGTTTTTAGGATTGTAAAGAGAAGCATATTACCATTTACTGACAATGAGAACAACCACCCACAACAGAGGTGAACTGCCAAAACCTGACCCCTGGACTCAGACATACACAAGTGCAGGAGATGCAAAGCAATTAGAAATTGAAAAAGCCATTCCAAACAGCCATCTAAAATAAGACAACAAGCCATCTTGGAACTGCCAAACAAGTCAAGAAAGGAATACAAGTAAATTCAGCAATGAGGGTAGAAGTAAATTTAATGCAGCATATACAAAATAGAGATACAAGGCCCTGCCTGCCAAAATAAAAAAAGTCCCATCAAGGAAACTTAAATATGAAGACATCACAATCTTTCCTGCTGTCAACTTTTAACATGGCTCATGCAACATACAAAAGGCATAAACAACCAGCAATGGCGGATGACTTTTTTTTTTTTTGATTACCTAAATGAATCACAATCCAGAATCCAGTCAAAATATTTAGGGATGCCATGAAACAAAAGCAAACTCTTAACCTCCTTCAAATTATCTCAGTGGGATCTCCAAAATGATATGAGAAATATAATTTCCAACCTGCTAGGTGTCAGATACGCCAAGTTCTTGTTCCCCAAAACTGAAGAATAAATTCTAAAAAACAATGGAGATTAAAAGTAGGAAAGACTTATTAAGAGATAGCTCCCAAGAGACAGGAGGGGTCTCAAAAGTGGGTTGCCACTGAGGCCCTTTGTCAGGGGTAATATATACAGCAAAATCAAAACATGAGTACAATGTGAGCCAAACTATAATCAACCTATAGGATTACAAGCATACCTGCCTAGCTAATATTGGTCCAATAAAGAAGTGAGTCATGTAGCAAAGGTGCTTGAAAACAACAAAGGCATTTTGGGGAAGGAATTGGTCCAGATCCTCTGGACACACACCTTGGTGACTGCTACCTAGCTGGACTTACTGGACCAGGTGGAGCTAATTATAGTATAAGTCCAAGTTATTGCTTATCCCTTAGGGAGGCATGTAGGTCTGGCCATCGCATCTTTATATTGAGGCCTGGTGTTATTCCAACTTAGTTTTCATAGCATACAAAACTCTGCTTGACTAGAAATTTGTCATACAACCATTTTATTTTATTGTTATCAAAAACACTATTATTGCTTTGAGAGAAAATGGCAGAGCAATGAGTGTCATCAACTCAGCTTCTCGAGGACACAGTGTCTACAGTATGGATAAAAGTAGTTCGGAGAGGAACAGAAGTGAGTGGCTGCTACACGGGAACCATGAGAGAACTGCCAGAGGAGAAAAAAAAATAAGATTAGGTGATACAGAAGAAAGAGACCACTGTCACAGACAGGAGACTGTGTGGTGCCACAGATGGCAGCTGAGTAGCTGAGGGCTGGGAGGCAAAGTGAAAATAACAATTTTTCTGCTCACGGAAAAGCAGACACCTTCACCAGAACCATTATATTATTATTATCATTATTTTGAGACAGGGTCTCGCTTTGTAGCCCAGCCTGGCCTCGAACTCCTAACAATCCTCCTGCCCCAGGCTCCCAAGTCTGGGATTACAGGCGTGCAATGACAGGTTTATGCAGTAGGAGACCGCAGTAAGAACGTGAGACGATGCTTCCCAAGTGGCCCTCCAGAGTCAACAGTTAGTAAGTGAGTGTGGCGAGAGCACCTGAGGACACAGTGGTGCAGAGCTAAAGCAGGAGGTGACGCCACTGTAGGAAAAGCCTGGGTGTTTGAACACAGGTCTCAGGAGGGTGCCACATCAGCCTCTGACTGCCAAGTTCCCAGAATGGGTGAGGGAAGGAAGGCCAGTTTCAGGAGACTGCTGGCAGTTGGAGATCAGACTGGGAGGAGTCCAGCTGAGAGGCAGAGGCTGGCGGTCACACATTCAACTCCGTGTTCAGAAGCCAGTTTCAGCCCGAGCTACAGAGAACTGGAAGCTCACACCGGCGCCTTATCCCACTGTAAGCAGATATCTACAGCCAGCAGTATTCTGGGCACAGACTGTCACCTCTCAGACTTCCAGTGTGAACAAAGACACAAGCCCGAGGAAAGGACCCATGTGCCTAAAACAATAGAAAATTTTCTTTTACTATTCTTTGTGTTATTTTGTTCACTTTATTTTTATTGTTCTTCACTATTTTTTGTGTTTTTTACATTTTGCTGCTTTCTTTCTTCTATACATTTTCCTCACACTTTTATTCCATTATTTTACACTTTTTTTCTTTTATGAGCATGTCTATCTGTCCTTTGCCTACTCTTATATTTCTTTTTTTCCCCAGTATAGTTTATAGATGGTAAGGGAATTCTCCCCTGTTCATTTATATCGCCTGCTACTTTTACCCATATCTCCTTACCTGACCTCTCTCTCCTGTGTTTTATTCATTCTGAATTTCACTTTTCCTTCCTCTCCATCTTTTCAATGGTCTACCTTAAACCTTTTCTCTAATATTTATATCAATAATAAAATCTTTTCTCATTCCCATTTCCCACTACCAATTTTGTACAGTTTTCCCTGTTATCACTTTCTAAATATATAACAACATACCCTTAACATCAATAGGACCCTTTGACCCCCCCTCCTATTTCCTCCTTTCCATACCACAGAGCAGAGTACTTAAAATTTTTTTGCCATTTTTTAAATTTATCGTTTCTCTTCCCCCACTGGCATTACTTGCTCCCCCAATTCCCCTGGGCTTTACATAACTAATGCTGTGAAATTACTGTTTAATGCTGTTTTACACCACTAGGAGACACACATCCATCACACTCAGTGCATATTAACTGTGAGTCTAGCTGGGCATGGTGGCACACTCCTGTAATCCCAGCACTCCTGAGGCACAAGGCCAGCCTGGGCTATGTAGTGAGCTCAAAGCTAGCCTGAACTATATAGCAAGACCTTGTCTCAAAAATTAAAAAAAAAAAAACCCAGAATAAACAAAACCATGAGTCAAGACCTGGGTTGTTATAATGCTTGTTATAATGCTTAAACTATAGCTGTGGATTTATTTTTCTAAGCTAGGGGGAGGCCCAAAACAGGGTTTATGCTATGTTGCTTCTCAACTAGTCTTACTGGATTCCACTGCAATTGATTAGCCTGTTACTGCTACGGTTGAATTGATTGCATAGGAATAATCCTGACTCAGTGGACAGTTGAGCACCAGTGAACTTGTCTGCTGAACCCACACTCACACCCAGGGAGAGGGACAGCAAGAGTTCCTAACCCAAGAACTTGGACTACATCAGACTTTGCAAGAATGTCTGCAACCTGGCAGAAAGAAGTCCTGGGTATGAGTTAACTGCACTATTGCAGTTGAGGGATCAGAGCAATTCCTGGGATGAGAGCAGACTCTGGCAAAGAAGCTACTTGGGAATCATATATGCAGTATCTCACGGAAATATCTAATTTGTGTTCCCATTTGGCAGCTTATTGGTTTAAATTTTTGTATGTTTCTTGATTTATCTAGTAACGTGGGTTATGTTATATTCTTTTATGATGTCATGTATTTATTAGGTTGTTACTCTTGTATATTTGTCATTTCATTGGCTCTTATTTAATAGGTATCTAGGTTCTTCCCTTCGCCTCTGCTCTTTACCTAGTTTCCTCCCCTGAAACCCTCAAGTCAATATTGTTAACACATTTCTTTATTCTTTTTCCAAACACATAAACCCCTCTTTCTAATTTCTTTGTTTTAATATTTTTTTAAATTTTATTTTAATGGTACATTTTAGATGTACATAGTGATAACATTCATCATGGGGGATTTGTACCTGTACATTACATACATTGCTGCTTCTTTTTTTCCCATTCCCCTCCCCTCACCCGCTCCTCTCTCCCTATTTACAAAAGCTTTGTTTCCATTTTTCCTTCCATTTCTTATTTCTCTTTCCTCTGTTTCTTTCCCCCTCCCTTGTTCCCTTTCCCATTTGGACATTTTCTTCCCTTTCCCAATATAATACATTTTAGTCTAATTTCTTAAATTCACCACACTTAGCTCCCTCACAGTCATTCCTATCTTCACTAGTATAATTCCTTGATCCTCTTCATCGGAAGCCTTTGGCTCTTCCATATTTTACCTACCTTACTGTCTTCCCTATAAGGAAGTTCTGATAATTATATAGCTTTCCATAAACACAAAATGAACTCCCTTTCTCCCTTCTCTCACCTTGCCCCCACAAAATATCTTCTGAAAACCCTCAGTATTAGACCTTCAACTCAAATACAAGTACTCAAATAAAATCAGAACATAAATCAAGCTTTTCTTCTCATCTACCTCTATTCCCCTTCTCAAACCTCCTCCTTAGTACCTAACACAACTCATCCAACAACCTCCTATTCTCCCCACCCCATCTCACCTCCTTCATGACAAAGCAACCACAAATAATAACCTGTCATACTGTGCAAACATCATAGGCAAAGTTGGGAAGAGAAACTAGAAGGACTATCATGTAGAATTGCTATAAGATTGAATCTATGGAAACTGTTAAAAATAGAAGCAATTCTTTTGGCAAAACATAGGGACAGAGTCTAAATCATTTAAAGTAAATATCAGAAGGAGTAAATACACTGGTTATACAAAGCTGAACATTATTCATAGAGAGACTACATCCCGCTAAAAATCTCCACATAAGCCACAAACTCGCTTCACCTCTCTAGTCCCCAACCTGTACTATCCCCTCAAAGGGAGATATTGAAAGAGAGAGCCACATATACATTTTTAAATTTATATATATGATGTATGACGTATAATATTTACATATACACACATATATATACACAAATAAACACAGATACAAGTACGAGAATGGTTAAACAAGGAAATAGAAGATATTCAACCCCCCAACTCTCCTAAGCCAGAGCAAGTGGTCACAAATGGAGAAGAAAATGAATACCAAGTAGCAGAAATCTATGAAAAGTTCTTAGATGGAATAAAGAAAATAGATGAATTCAAAGAGGAAATGAACCAAAAGTTCACAGCAATTTCACTCAGTATGTTCATGGTGAATTTTGGAGAAATAAGTAAAAACTTTGAGGAACTAACCAAAATCTTTCAAAATTTGAATGACAGAATCAACAAGGATAGAGAATCTTCAAAAAGATGTCAGATAAAAATGCCTAAAATGAAAAACTATAGAATTCATACATAGCAGAAATATTCAAAGTGAAGACATTGTTGAGGACATAATAATAAATTATGAGAGCTCAAAGAAGCCAAAAAGAAAAGTAGAGAACAGGAGAAGAGTATACAGCAACTACTAGGTGACAAGAAGAAGACCAATCTAAGGTTAAGTGGAATTAGAGAAAAACTAGATAATAGCACAGATTAATTCATTCACATGTTTAAAGAAACTATGGAAGAAAATTTCCCAAACATAAAAAAAAGAGTTTAGAATTCAAGTAAGTGTTGCTTATAGAACACCAAACAGCTATGATGAAAGGAGAACTTAATCAAGGCATATCCTCATTAAATTCACAGATATCCAGCAAAAAAACAAAGACAAAATCACCCAGCTAGATAGGTAAATAGCTGGATAAACAAAATGTGGTATCTATGCAGAATGGAATACTAATCCGCTATAAGAATGACAAATTAGAGTCATTTATAGGAAAATGGATGGACCTGGAAAATATAACGTTGAGTGAAATAAACCAGACTCGCAAGCTTGAATACTGTATGGTATCCCTCATTTGAGTGAGGCAAAATACAAACAAAAGAAAAGGGTAAACAATGGATACAAAAAGGCAAAGTATTAAATACAAGCTAATAGACAAAGGGTTCAAGGGAACAAGAAGTGGGCAAAGGGGAAGGGGAATGGGAATCCAGAGGAATAATGACGTCTTAAAAATAAGAACATAATAACCCAAATTTAAAACAATGACATGTACACTACATACTACAGTAACTTTATGTAGTTGTGACTTAATGCTGCATCTATGTGGTTGTTTACATTGCTCACTGTCATAAGCAAAAGGCACAGTGTATTGTGGTCTGTAAGCTTGTGTAATGGCCTGTAAGTTTTTGTAATTTTGGATAAATTTTAATAAAAATCTATTTTAAAAAAACACCCAAAATTTTAAAGGCAGCCAGAGAAAAAGGGAAAAAAGTTACACATAAAGGTCAACAATTAAAATCACAGCAGACCTCTCACCACAAAGCCTGAAAGCCAGAAGAGGTTGGAGTTAAGTGTTTCAAGCCCTAATAGCAAATAATTTCCAATCCAGATTAACTTACCCAGAAAAACTATCCTTCAGAATAGATGGAGAAATAAGATATATCCATGAAAAAGACCAACTCAGAAGATACACTGTGCTAAACCAGGTGTAGAGAAAATATTCAAGAATATTCTCAACAGAAACAATGTACCAGACACAGCTAAAAACACAGAGAAACCAGTGAGGTCAATGGATAAACAGCAACAGAAAACATCAGGAAAAGAAAAACAAATGGTATACCAACAGATAAAGAAGACAATGAGAGTAAATAACCAACACATTTCAGTAATATTTCTCTTTGTTAATGGCCTCAACTATCCAGTCAAAAGACATAGACTGGCAGACTGTGTCAAAAAACATTATCCAACAATCTGTTGCATTTCAGAAACTCATTTCTCAAATGTGTTTTTGTGAGTCTAACATTTCTTTAAAATAAATTATTAAAAACTAAAAAAGATATTATATGTTAAGAAAATAGGTACCCAAACTGAATAATCAATTTCATGCCACATGATAGGACATGAAGTTAGAATGATACTTCTCTGCCATTTACACATTTTTGTAACCCAGCTGTATATATTACATCTCATGAGATGCACAAATATTTGTGTACCTGCAAAACATATATATTTTATCTCTGAGCTAATGCTCATTTAATAAATATGAGACATAAACTTGCTATTTTGGGAATGTTTTGCTTCAAAGGAACATAAGCTTCCTGAAGACACTGTATTCAAATTATTGAATATCCAGTTCTGCAGTCATATAACCTCATTTTGAATCGCCACTTCATTACTTAATACTGGGAAAATGCTTATTACTAGGAACATTTCCTTTTTGTGTTTAGTTCTCTAATTTGTAAAATGTGTAAAATCAGATAATTTACAAGCTGCTTGAGAGAACCGTTTGAATTAATATTTATATGTGAAATAGTTTCTATTACATAGAGATGAACAAATATAAGTTGTTAGTATTTAAGACAAAAAAAGAAACTAATTTAATCCTAAAAGATATTCACAGATTAAAAATTAAAGGATAGAAAACATCATTTCATGAACCAGGACCCCAAAACAAGCAGGGGTAGCAAGTCTAATATCAGACATGGTAAACTTTAAATTAAAACTGATTAGAAGGGACAAAGAAGGTCACTACATACTAGTTAAGGGAATAATCCAACAAGAGATAACACTGATAAACATATATGCACTAAATACTACAGTACCTTTCTTCATAAAACAAAAACTATTGAAATTAAAAGATCAAGTAAACATGAACACAGTCATAGTAGGGGACTTTAACACCTTACTTTCACAAAGAGATAAATCAACTAAACAAAAAGTCAATATAAAAATTTCAGAGCTGAACCACACCCTTGAACATATGGACTTAATAGATATATACAGTGTATTCCTCTCCTCTACAACTGAATATACATTTTTTTCAGCAGCACATGGTACTTTTCCCAAAATAGATCACACACTAGTCCACAAATCTGCTTAAAGAAATATAAAAGGATTGACATTACCCCATGCATACTATCAGACCGCTTTGCAATGAAAATAGAAATCAATGACAGAAGAAATTTCAGAAAGGCAAAAACTCCTGGAAAATTAACAACATACTCCTAAACACCCAATGGGTCACAGAGGAAATCAAAGAAGAAATTATAAAATTTCTGGAATTTAATAACAATGACTATACAACTCAATGAAAACCCTGAGACACTATGAAAGCAGTTCTAAGAGAAAAATTCATTGTAATCAGTTCTCACATTAAGAAAACAGAAGAGGCCAAAATAAATAACATTAGGAGAATTCTTAAAATACTTGAGAAACAACAACAAACTAGCCCCAAACTGAAAATAAGGAGAGAAATTATAAAGACGAGAGCAGAAATCAATGAAATTGAGACTAAAAAAATCTGTTAAAAATACAAGTCAACAAGTTGTTTCTTTAAAAGAATAAATAAAATAGATAAGTCCTTAGCAGGACTCACCAAAAGAAAGAGAGAAAAGACTCACATCAATGCAATTAGAAATGAAAAAGGTGAAATCACAAAAGACACTGTGGAAATCCAGAAGATTGTAACTACTTCAAAATATTATATTCCAACAAATAAATTTTGAAGAAACAGATTCCTAGATTTGTAGACACATACAAACAAAACTAACCCAAGAAGACTTAAATATTCTTAACAACCCAATAAACAAGTGATGAAATTGACTCAATGATAAAGAATTTACCAACTAAAACATGCCCTGGGCCTGATGGGTTCACTGCTGAATTCTACAAAACCTTTGAGGATGTTATATCACCAGCACTTCTCAAACTTTGCAAAGAAACTGAAAGGGACAGAGTGCTCCCAAATTCACTTAAGGAAGTCAAAGTTACCCTGATCCCCAAATCAGATAAAGAACCAATTAAACAAGAAAACTATAGGCTAATCTCTTTAACAAATATGAGTCAAAAATCCTCAACAAGACATTAGCAAATAGAATGGAGCTCATTATCAAAAAGATGATACATCATGATCAAGTAGGTTTCATCCCAGAGATGCAAGGATGGTTCAACATATGAAAGACTATAAATGCAGTACATCATATAAACAGAAGAAAGGTCAAAATTACGTGATCATATCAGTAGATGCAGAAAAGACTTTTGACAAAATCCAACACCACTTAATGATAAAAATCCTGAGAAAATCAGGTATAGAAAGACCATACCTGAATATGATAAAGGTTATTTATGACAAACAAATAGCCAGCATCACAACAAATGGGGAAAAACTAAATGCATTCCCCCTAAAATCAGGAACAAGACAATGATGTTCAATATTATCTCTTCTATTTAACATATATATATTAGTTACCTTTCTAGAGTCAATGGTTTGCAACAGAGCAGATTTAATACAGGACATTTATAAATTACAATATTCACCCACAAGCCAAATGCAGGAAGTGCCAAATGTCGATGCACTGGAGACTCAAAAGACCCAATCAAGAGCTGGGAGCCCTCAGCACTGTCCCGTGTATGTTTGTGTCTGCACAGACATACATGGCTGAAAAGAGATCTTCCCTGGAACCAGGATACGATGCTCACAGCAGAGATGAAGACCAGAGCTCCTCGGAAGCGAATGGCAGCCATCCTTGACAACAGCAAGGCCCCGACACTTCTTCGACAAAAACAGCCAAGTCCCCTTCAGGAGAACCAGCCACAGCAGAGCTTCTCCTGGGAAACAGCCCGCAACTATCTTCTTCTCCCGTTCTCCTTTATGCTGCGTTGGCAATAATCCACAGGTGGATTCTCTATGCCCAGAATCCCACCAACTCAGTCCAGCTGGGAGTTCTGCTCAAGTTGCCCACAAAAATAAGTCCACCACAACATAGTACCTGGAACATTAGCCAGAGCAATTAGGCAACAGAAAGAATTAAAAGAGATGTATATAGGAAAGGAAAAAATCCAAATAATTTTTATTTGCAGATGACATGATATTCTATATAGATGACCCAAAGAACTCCACCAAAAAACTCCTAGAATTGACAACCAACTTCAGCAAAGTAGCAGGATACAGGATCAACACAGAAAAATCATTCGTATTTGTGTACAACAACAATGAATGGGATGAGAAGGAGATTATAAAAATCAGTACCACTCACAGTAGCTTCAAGAACAATGAAATATCTAGGAATTAACCTAACCAAGGAAGTGAAAGTCCTCTACAAAGAACTACAGTACTCTCAAGGAGATTAATGAGGACATCAGAAAATGGAAAAATGTCCCCTGCTCCTGGATAGGCAGAAGCAATATTGTGAAAATGGCTGTATTTCCAAACTTATTATACAGAGTTGATGCAATCCCAATTAAAATACCAACAGCATACTTTATAGATGTAGGAAAAACAATCCTAAAATTCATATGGAACCAGAAAAGACACAGAATAGCAAAAATAATTTTGGACAATAAGAGCAAAGCCGGCAGCATAGAAATACCTGACTTAAAGCTATACTACAAAGCAGTAGTGATAACAACAGAATGGTACTGGCACAAAAACAAACACGTGGATCATGGAACAGAATTAAGGATATGAAAACCTCACCAGACATTTTCATCTGTTTGAAATTTTGACAAATTTCCAAACACATATGATGGAGGAAAGACAACCTATGCAACAAGTGGAAAACCGGTTAGCTGTGTGCAGAAGATTGAAACTGGACCCTTATCTCTTGACATACTAAATTAAAGTCAAAATAGGTCAAAGATCTAAACATTAAAATGGAAACATTAAACCTTCTGGAAGATAAAGTAGGCAAAACACTCGAAGACTTAGGTGTAGTAAAGAATTTTCTAAACAGAACGTCAATTGCACAAGAAATAGCAAGAATCAATACATGGGATTATATCAGACTAAAAAGCTTCTGTACAGCAAAAGAATCAGTCAGTACTGTGAAGAGACAACATACAGAATGGGGAAAAAATTTTGTCAGCTACTCCCCTGACAGAGGATTAACATCTAGAATATACAAAGAACTCAAAAAAATTAAACCACCTAAAATTAAAGACCCAGTCAAGAAATGGGCAAGAGAAAGAAACACTTCACAGAGGAAGAAATACAAATGATTGACAAATATATGAAAAAATTCTGGCTGTTAGAGAGATGGAAATTAAAACAATGCTGAGATTCCATGTTTCTCCAGAAAGAATGGTGATCATTAGCAAATGAAACAATAACAAATGCCGGTGAGGCTATGTTAATAAAGGAAACCTCCTGCATGTTTCCTGAATGCAAACTAGTACCACCAGTATGGAAATCAGTATGGTGATTTCTCAAAGAACTGAAATTAGAAATTCCATACAACTCAGCTATCTCCTTGCCAGGTATCTTCCCAAAAGAGCTTAAGTCACCATACTACAGTGATACATGCACACCAATGTTTGTAGCAGCATAGATTTGTAACAGCTAAACACAGAAGCAGACTCTATACCCATCAACAGATGATTGGATAAAGAAAATGTGGTATCTATATATAATAGAATACTACTCTGCTCTAAGAAATGACAAATTTGAGACATTTGTAGGAAAATGAATGCACTTGGAAAATATAATATTAAGTGAAATGAACCAGACAAACTATTTTAAATACAGTATGGTGTCTCTCATTTAAGTGAGGCAAAGTATATACAAAGAAAATGACAAAGAATTGAAAGGGACAAGCAGAGCTTTTGCAATAGGGAAGTAAAATAAGGGGAAAAGGGTGAAGTATGAGGGGAAAGGGAAATAAGAAGAAAAAAGGTATGCCATGTACAGGAACCTAATAACCCCAGCTAATGTTAACACTGCATGCCATAATACAAGCTAAGACAAATAAAATCAACAAGTATGAAAAAGGGGATAGGAGAATTGGAGGAGGATGTTGGAGGAGAAAGAAGGGGAAGAAAATTTTAAAAAAAGAAACAAGCTGTAATATGTACATGTAACTACACCTTACAATGATTGTAAACTACATGAATTGCAAACATGTGCTAATAAAAAAATTAGAGACTTATGGATTAAAGATTTTAAAAATTCTATTATATACCTGTGTTAATTAACACAGAATTGTAATTGTATTACACATTTATCTTTTATATCATATAGGAAATTAAAAGGGTAGCTATAAGCCAAAGCTACAGTAATTAAAGCTTTTATATTTAACTATTCAGTTACTTCTACCAGGACTCTTTCAGTTCTTCATATGGCTTTGAGATCCTGCCTAGTGTCCTTTCATTTCAACCTGAAGAACCCTTTGAACATTTCTTATAGGGAATATTTACTAACTTTGAAATCCCACAGCTTTGTCTTTAATCTAGGAATGTCTTAAATTCTCGCTCTTTTATTTTATTTTATTTTATTTTATTATTTTATTCTATTTTATTTTTGGTGCCAGGGATCGAACTCAGGGCCTTGTGCTTGCTCTGCCTCGTTTTTTAGAGATGATTTTTACAGATACAGAAGTATTAGCTGATAATTTATTTTCTTTCACTGCTTTGGATATATCATCCAACTACTTCCAGGCTTCCAATTTTCCCTAGAATTCTGCTACCAATTTTACATACCACGTCACTCCTTGCTGATTTCAAGATTCTCTCTGTATTGGTTTTTTAGTAATTGATTATAATGTGTCTAAGTATGTATCTTTATATTTGTCCTTTTTGTAGTTTGTTGAAATTTTTCACTGTATATATTCAGTCTTCCACCAAATTTGTGAAATATTTGGTCTTCATTTCTTCGAATATTTTTTTCTGACCCATTCCCTCTGTCTCCTTCTTCTTACTCTGAAATTCTAATTGTTCAGATGCTGCTACATTCTCTCAGGTCTTTTAGGTTCTGTTCCTTTTTTATTCTTTTGCAGTTTATGCTCTTCGGACACAGTAATTTCAACAGACCT
>PVJO010024830.1:0-23744 GCA_004026905.1 Hystrix cristata
GTTTGCCTTCATCAACATCCACAATGGTTAAACTCATCATTCAAACTCTAAAACACACTAGTCAAAGGTGGAAGGAGGGAATACTTAATTGAAGGATGAAAAAATTCCTATGCTGGTAATCTGTGTCGAGCTTGTGAATTGTTAGCTAGAGAGATGTAATAGATTTCCTCATCAATGTTTCGTGATATACAGTCCAAACCAGAAGAGATACAAATTACAAAGAGGAAAATTCGATTTCATCATTAGGAAAGCAAATCAGAAACTGTTTTAATGATACAGTGGTTTCTTAAGAGAGTGAACCCTCTTTTCTGTATAAGTGGATAAAACAAGGCTCTTTCCAACTCTGAAATTGTATAGTCCCATAATCAGACAATATGACCTGCAGAAAAAATACCATATATTTCTAGCACACTACTTCATATGTAAGAAAGGAGAGAAATATTTGCAAAAGAAACTCTAGAAGAATCATAAGAAACTAACATAAATGGCTGCCTATAGTAGTTGTTGGAAGAAGTGGCTGGATAGAAATTGGATGAGAGCACTTCTCCATATGTATCGTTTTAGAAAATATTTGTGGTACTGGGCACTGAATCCAGGCCTCCTTCACACCTCCTTACATCTACAGGCCTTTTACTTTTTGAGACAAGGTCTCAAGTCATTTAGTTGTCCAGGCTGGGCTCAAACTTGCGGTCCTATTGCCTCGGCCTCTCAGAGTGCTAGGATTATAGGTATACACCACTACACCTCACTGCATATATCTTTTTAAATTACTTTTATTTTTGAAAGTGGTAAATGCATTCCCTCCCAGTACTAGGGATTGAACCCGGGGCCTTGAATGTATACTAGGCAAGTACTCTATCACTAAGCTACATCCCTAGCCCTTTTTACTTTTGAGACAGGGTCTAGCTAAATTGCCCTACCTGGCCTCAAACTTCCAATCCTCTTGCCCCACCTTCCCAAGGAGCTGGGATTACAGGTATGAGCCACCATGTTTGGCTTATAGTTTTTATCTTCATTATGTATTAAATTTTTCCTTTAAAATAATGCCTTTGTCCTAGTATACTCCGAAATAACCAAGTATCTGTATCTTAAGCACAACTTCAACCTTAAACTGTTCGGTCTTTTTACTTTATCGTAATTAGTACAAATCTAAAACCAAGCCCTTTAAATTTTAAACTGTAACTGATCAGTTTAGAAGACTAAGTTCTATACTAAGAACAGGCTGTTACTTAATGAGATGTGAACTCCGAGTACTCTGAATTATTCAGAGATCGTAGTAGTATGGTACAGAATTATATTGATAAAATTATCCTTGAAAGATAGTTTTTAAAATGTATCATGACTCCAGTAGCAATGAGCACACCTAGCTATGGATCTTGGTTTCTAATACCATTCTCCGTTACAAAAAAAATTAGGGCTCCTTGGTGTGAAAATGGCTGATGCTAGGACTGGTGCAGAAAATATACAAAGTGAAGAACCAGTAACATCTTGAATTGCCAGAAAGTCAAGAAGTGCTCAAAAAATCCCCAAAGCTTTATAGTGTGATCAACTCAAAGAGAAGAGGGTCCACATAAGAGAGCTCCCAAAGGCCAAAGCTAGAATAACTTGAGAAACAAAATGCAGAAGCATTACCCAAAGGATAAAATAAGATCCATAAGCCCATAATTATATTAATAAATAATTGAATTCATAGATAGAGGAGAAATAAATCTCCCATGCAGAAGAATTAATTTAATCCTTCTAGAGGGTTGATATTCCATCCTCAAGGAAAGAGCATAATCCCTATAGTACAGAAAGAGGAAAAAGGAACTCTCTACAGGAGAAATTTAACTATCTCAGCAAGGTGACTGAGGGCAGCAGGAGCACTGACGAATCCTGTCAACAGTACAGACCAGTGACTGCAAACCTTTTAGAGCTTTCAGTGATACAAACAGTCCACTGCAGCACACATGCCATAGGCTCGCCATCCTGGATATGACAGGATGAAAACACCCTTTACCTCTGTCTTCCTGCCTAAACCCCAGAGTCCCAGGCTAGCCATGAGAAAAACACCCGGCAAATTTGAGAGAGGGCACTCTATAAAATACCTGCCCAGTACTCCTCAAAATGGCCCAAGTCATTAAAAAAAAAAAAAAGACCCTCAAATTGTCACAATGTAGAGAAGACATGGTGACTAAAAGTAATGTGGAATCCTGGGTATTATCACAAAACAAAAAAGGACGTTAGGCAAAAAATTAAGGAAATTTGATATATCAATATTGGTTCTTTAATAAACACACCTACCAAAGTATGATG
This sequence comes from Hystrix cristata, assembly GCA_004026905.1. Taxonomy (NCBI): domain Eukaryota; kingdom Metazoa; phylum Chordata; class Mammalia; order Rodentia; family Hystricidae; genus Hystrix; species Hystrix cristata. Next base: position 2,296 of record PVJO010024830.1, read on the forward strand.
CTAATAACTGGATGTGGGGTGCAAATTCTCTGTACTATCTTTTTCAATTTTTTTGTAAACCTAAAACTGTTGTAAAAAAATAAATACTATAATTGTATTCTAACTCAATCTGTCTGGCTTCTCTTTAATATATAAAAGTGAAGGTGAGTGGAATATCCAGTCTTTGTAGTCACAATCCAGTGCTTTTTTCCCTTTTAATGGGCACTTGGCTTTTAGCAATTCTTTCGTTCAACTGTCTATTTCATTAGCCACTGTCTAGACTCAGGGTACATCACTTACATGAAACAAGATGGATCTCATAGTAATGAAAATTTACGTATTATGGTATAATTCAGTAATTTCCAAAGATACTACTGTTTCTCTCCTAGGACTGTACCATAAATTCCCACCAGTAAATTACTAAACAATTCCTACTAAGAATTCTTTCATCATCAAGGCACCTTTAAGATATCCCCAGCTGCAAGGAAAAGGAGAAACTGACATAAGCTTTAACCTGGGACTTTTGAGACAGGGTCTCGCTATGCAGCCCAGGCTGGCCTTGAACTCAAGGCAATCCTCCTGCTTCTGCCTCCCAAGAGCTGGGATTACAGATGTGGGTGCCTGACAACCTGGGACTTTGAGAGGGGCAGTGCACCACATTTCCTAAGACAAATGCTACAGTTTACATATAATAGAATGCAAGCTCTAAGAGCTATGTCCAGTAGCTAAGAGAGAGCCCTCCCCCATAAAAGGCAGCCTTCAAAGTAGAAATGGTAAAAGATTCTTTTAAATGCAAGCTATTCTATATATACATTCCCTGTATCTTTAATAATTAACCTATTTATACAACTTGAGAGAGTCGACCCTTTTTTTTTCTTTATAAAAGATTCTTGTATTTACTTTTCAGGGTTGCTCTATTAGGTAATACCTACAGAGTATATGGTGTTACAGCAATTGATTTCCCTGTATGTATCTTTTCTTCATTAGCAGTGAGGACATCACTGATAATGGCATTACAGTTGGTAGAAAAAAATGAGTCATGAGGAATCTGTATGACTGGGAGTAGCAGCAGCTGACAGCAGCTGCTATTCTTAGTCCCATAAGGGCACTTACAACATGAAGATATGAAACCCAGGCCCAGTCTTTTAATGACTCATGCCAGTATTGAAGCCTATAAAAAGATAGTTTAAGGAAAGGATAGATATTCTATTATTAATAAAAGCAAAATTAGATTCAAAATTTCTTATGATTTACTAAAATTTCATGAGTTCACATCTGGGTAATATTGTTAGAAGAGATTCTTTTTATTTCTGTCTCTAGGCATTATATGGGTGGGTAACTTTATCAGCTACACTCACAGCAAAAACACTACAACTAATCTGGGTAAAGATAGAAGAGAAATGAAGTAGACTGAAATGAGATTTAAAGACAAAAGATTCTTGTATTTGGTACTAGTAGGACACCTACTACCAACTGACACGTTCACTCTTTTTACCCGCCACTATTTCTCCTGAGTTGTTTTGTTTTGTTTTTTGGTGCTGGGAATCAAACTCATGGCGTGCTTGTTAGGCAAGCACTCTATCACTTGAGCTAAATCCCCAACCCCTCTCCTGTTTCTTTTTATTAATAAGTGAACTGTTTCCGAATGTTACTTCATATTGTCATTACTCCGGGGAAAGTTTAGTGTCAACATACTTTAACAGAGATGCTTCTAACATGTATGAGAGCATCATAAAATTTAGAAAGCGGCGCATTCTCTGGGCAGAACCTTGAGAAAGAAGAACCTCTTTCTTCTGGGTTAATGTAGCGGGGGCTGGATGGAACTCCCTTCGCCCCTTGAACTGGGCACAACTATATGCAGTGGGCTTGCCTCCAACTGAGGACAACGACTAGCTCTGTGGAACAAAACACTTACCTTTACTAAGATGTTGACAGCACAGGTCACACCAACTGATCCAGTTCCTGCAACAGAGATCTTATTGCTACCAATGGCCGCCTCTGGAGTGAAATCCTTAACGCCTCCACTTCCTGGTCACTATTTTGGAAACCTAACGGTGAAGAAAAACTGCAAGGTATTTCCAAATGTGGAAGCGGTCTGCACTGAGAGGGAACGATAGTATACGGAGCTCTGGGCCCGGCGCAGGAGGTGATGCAGCTCAGGACCCCTAAAGCGAAGCAGGGTGAAAGGAGGAAGGTGGGTGCCACCAGGGAGGGAGAGAAGGGAAACTACCGTTCGGACGGCGCAACCCCAACTCAGCCACCCCGTTCCCCTGCCCCGCGCATCCTCCCGTCCCCCGGAACTGAGCTCCAGTACTGAGCCCGCGGTCCCCGGGGCACGCGCCCTGCGGGCAGGGCCGGCCGCCCCGCGTGGGACGGACGCTGCCTGGCGGGAACAGAGCCATCCCCAGGCCAAGAAGAAAGGCCGCTCGCTAAGCGTCCGTGCCGTCGCTGCTCTTCAGGACGTCTGTGGCCCACAGCAGCTCACACAAACTAAACCATCGACCTTTCGACGCCCACCGCCCCTGAAACTGCGGCTGCGCAAGCCGCGCCCGCTCGTGCCGGCTCGAAGGATAGGCGTGGCCTCGCCACACACCTGGGGCACTGCGCCTGCGCCTCAGCTCCACCGCCCTCACCTGCGCGCCGGTGGCGGGCTGCGGGCCACCCCGTGGTGGGCGGGCGGCACTGAGGCTCGTGGGCCTCCACGCTCGCCAGGTGCAGCTGGCAAAACGAACAGGCCGCCGTGAGCTGTGGCGCAGAGTGCCTTTTGCCCACGGTTCATCCGCCCGAGAGCCCGACTGATTTTATTTTTTAGCAAGAAATTGTCTACATTCATCCAATGGGGTCTTTTGACTCATTTGGGAATTTTTCAACAGCATTGTACGAGAAAGGGACCTGGGACTACTTTTTACCATTTCGTGTGAGCTGAAGTAGGAAAAGTTTGGAGCCCTCTATGCAAAAAGTATTTTGAAATATGAAATCCTAAGAATGTTTTGAGTACAGTTCTAACTGATAACCATTTATTTTTTCAAGTAGAAGGGAAAATTCAACTGATTACTTTTGAAAGTAGCTAAATGTAAAATCCAACTTTTTCCTCCGAATTCCTTAGTCTGGATAAACCAAGGTTTCCCACCTCCTTTCTCCCACCATGTTTTAGCTAATCAGTTGCTTTTCAACTCATTTGTGAATTATAGTACATAATACAAATCTCAAAAATTCTATTTGTAAACTGTAGAGCAGTTTTTCTGGAAGTGTTCCCCCACCCACCCACTATTTCAAGAGCCTTTTTAGACACTTTCCCCTAACATTCTGCTCCCTCACCCCATGGTGAAATTAAATATGAAGGAAGAGGTTTTGTTGAACTTTGGAGAGTCAAACTATCTCAGGCATTTTCCACTCTCCCCTCAGGAACCAATTATTACCCCTTTGGGCACAGTATTGTCCCGTTGAGAATACATGATGTAGCTACTGTAGCTTTATTTCTCAGAATATTCTCTGTAGAAACTATATATTTTTCAGCCTTTCAGTCTCTATAAAGATTTCCTAAAATAGAGTTCTGATTTGGTGTTCAACAGGAATATGTTAAAGGAAAACATGAAAAAAGATTCTCTTTGTCCCTTACCCTAACTAAACTCAACCATATTTTATGCATTCAAGGAAAAATTGGGGGGGGGAGGAAAAAGGACAAAATAATGGGAAGCTATCCCTGTTTAGCAGATGACTCAAACAAGCGCTATCAAGATACCAAGAATACCAGACTAGGAGGCAAGCTGATGCTCACTAGTGTCAGATCCTAGGGCTGTTTATCTGTTTTCTACCTTTTGTTTTGGTTTGGTTTTTGGTTTTTTGAGACAGGGTTTCACTATGTTGTTCAGGCTGGCCTTGAACTTACTATGTATCCCAGGCTGGCCTCAAATTTACAGTGATCCTCCTTCCTCAGCCTCCCAGAGCCCTGAGATTCTGCCACCCTGCCCAACATGAATTACCAATTGATGCTATCTAGCATCAGTCAGTAATTAATTAGTTGATGTACTCTAAATACTGTGGATACTTTAGGGCAGGAATCATAACCTCGTAACTGTAACATAGCAAGGAGTTGCTGAACAAATGACCCAGAAAGATCTAAGCTATTCATGTGGTATTTCAGTATAGACACCAAATCACTATTAAGTTTATATCAGTTGGTACAAATTTACAAAGTTAAATAATATTTGCAGAGTTGGAATGGGTCATCTCATTTATTTTTATATCACAAAGTTATATTTCTACTCTGATGCATATGATCTTAAATATTTAGTAAAGATGAAATTTCAAAACTAGAAAAAGTAGGTGTTTTTTGTTAGACTCTTAAATTCTATATTATAGTTGGTTGTTACACATATTCTACTAAACTTAAAGGCAACTCTTATATGTATGACATACTTCCAAAGTGTAACTTACACCTGTATAGATTGGGTACCATTAGAACCATTAGGGATTCATAAAGAGGAGAAATTACTAATTTCTCCTTCTCCTTTAAGAGACTGAGGTTATATCACAAGTCTCCAATTTTTAAATTTTTTTAAAATCAGATAAAAACACTTTCAAAATGTAAAATATACAGTCTTCTATCTTCTATTCTATAAAACAGTAGACCATTCAAAGGTTTAAAATTTCAGATCTTTTTGCACATTCCAAAGTGTGTCTGCACTCTTCTTGAAAAAGGTCTCCTCCTGAGAATTCAAATTGACTTTCACGATATCTGAGACACCATTCTGCCCCAAGATACAAGGGACACTGAGAAAGATTTCTTCCTTTATTCCATGTAAGTCCTGAAAGGTAAGATCAGATTACTGATCAGTGTCCTGATATGGGAGGGCAGCTGTGCAAGAGAACTTCAGAAAACGAACATACAGGAGAGATTATGTGCTCAAGAAAAATCACTTGGAGGACAGTAGTGATTGTAAACAAAACTGAGAGCATCCTTAAGCCCTATGACCACATGCAACTTAGTTCAGTGACACAAAGAACAGGCTAGTGGCCTTTAAAAGGGCCAAGAAAGACAGTCTATTTTACCCCTTCTTTACCTGTCCATCTTTATGTCCGAGGGGAAGGAGGCTGTGCAGGCCTTCATGAAGCCGTTTTATCTGACAAAGGGCTGAGATAAAGCAGCTTGTGTTTGGTACATCACAGGAACAATAAAGATCAAAGCACAAGGCGACTGGGAAGGTGATGCTTCATACCTGTTCCTCCAAGGGCAGCACTGATGTGGAACAACAGATGCTACTTCATGTCTCTGGAGAAGCCCCCAGTGGAGGCTATGGGTACTCTGGTGTTTTGATTTTTGTTTTGTTTTGTTTGTTTTTGTGACACTGGGGACTGAACCCAGAGCATTCACAGCGAGCTGTATCCCCAGGCCTTTTTTTTTTGAGACAGGATCTTGCTAAGTTGCTACATTGCCCAGACTGGGCTGAAGCTTGTGATTCTCCTGCCTCAGCCTTCCAAAGTGCAGGGATTACAGGCATGCACCACCACACCTGACCACCTATGGTACTCTTAACATACCAAGCATTGCCACAGAATGTACTTCTGCCCTTCTGTACCCCTACCTACCACCTCTAGCTGAGTTCTACCTAGAGCTTCCCATGACAGACAGGACCATGGGATAGGTACAACCCCTGCCCCTACTCTGTCCTGGGCCTGTGAAACCTCTGGTAAGTGGCCCTAGTGTTTCTTGGACTCCTGAAGCCAAAGCCAAGGCTACAGAAGCAGCTACAAGAGACCGTCACAACCCGGGTAGTCCACTAACATCCACCTGCATGCACACATCTGCTGTGTCCATACTACTTGCCCACATCCTGCCCCTGGAAGATAAGAAGACCCAGTAGGCCCTCTGTCATCTCCCTGCCTCCCCCAGCTCAGTACTATCTACCCCTCCTCTTGTGGGTGAAGCTACGTTTGTGGGAGGAACTGGGAGGGCTTTGTTGGTCCTCCAGATCTGATTATAAACAGCTGCCATGAACTGAGCAGGGTGACATCCTGTAATCCCAGCACTCAAGGGGCTGAGTCAGGAGTATCACCGGTTTGAGGCTGGGCTGGGCTACATAGGAAGAACCTGTCTTAACAGCCCGCCCCAATAAATAGCAACACCAGCTGTCAGGAACCAGCACTGAGGGAAGGGAGAAGCCCCATGACTCGGCATGCTCCCAGCTTCCTGCGCCAGCACAGAGCCCACAGGTCCTGATCAGTCCTGTGGTCCTCGAGCCCTCTCTGGGGCCTTCCTCAGGGGCACAGAGTGCTGCTCTGCTCCAGTAGATTCTCCCCACAGAGGAATTCTAGTTGTCTCCTCCACCGCAGCCCAGCACCCTCACGTTGATACCTGCTTTACACTCAGCCATGTGAGCTCCAGCTGTCACCACTGAGGGCCTGCCGGACCAGACTCACTCTCCCCACTCTGTTCTATGCCCGGCGGTGGAAGGCCACTGTCCTGCCAGGCTACTGGCCCCCACTTCATACAGCCAGGCCCCAGCAGTCCACTTGCCTCTCCTTCCCTTTCCCTCCCTTGGTCATTCTGTCACCTCCTCTGTATTATGGAGTCTTAACGTGAGCTTCTAGGGGTTGGGTGCCATCAGGGCCAAGCCCTTTCTGCTCCCTCCAGAGTTTCTGGAATTCGTTCCCTTCCACTTCTATCATCTCTCGTCCCTCTAGATAGATGTCTTGGGTTAAAACTGGAGAATTTATGTCAGTCCCATGAACTTGCAATTCTCCTGCCTCGGCCTCCCAAGTAGCTGGGATTACAGGAATGCACCACCATACCCAGAAGGGTCTGTCTTTTTTGTGCATCATTATATCCTCAACATCTTGTAGAATACCTAACACATAGAAGGGGCTCAAAATACTAAAGGAAAGAATGATAAATGAATTCTTAATTTAAGCTTACCTTAACCAAGGTAGAAACCGGATGTACTCTCCTCAGATTTTTCAAAATTGATTCAGCCAGATTTGTCACAGACAGCCCAATAGCCCAAGAGGTATAGCCCTTCTGCTTGATGATCTCATAGGCACTGTGATTGTAGAAAGGAAAGAAATCAAATTTAGGAGAAATCAACTCAGAGAAATCATAATAGTTTTCAAGCACCCATTTTGAGGCAATCTATATGTCAATGTTACTCTATTAAAATTTTCTCAGATATTTCTTTTATTTATTTTGGGGGGATCCTGGGGATCAAACTCAGGGCCTCATGCTTGCTAGACAAGCGCTCTACCATTTGAGCTAAATCCCCATCCCCTCAGCTATTTTTTAGAAATTATTTATGAATTATTATACTATTATGATATAATATTCTGATAGATTTTCATGATTCACTTTAAATAAGAATCATTTCACTCTTCTTTTTTTTTTTGGTGCTGGGGGTCATTTCACTCTTCTTTAATCATAAAGGCAGAATACTAGGACATATGTGACAGTCAAGATAAAACTAGTTTTAGGGCTGGGGATTTAGCTCAGCAGTTAGAGTGCTTGCCTACCAAGCACAAGGCCCTGAATTCAATCCCCAGCACAAAAAAATAAAATAAAAAAATTTCTGTAACGTTGCTTAAATATCCAAACATAGAATCTAATCACCTTGAAAGTTACCATATACATTTCTCTGGTCATTTCAAACTGTTACTGATGTGCTGATGTAACGTCATACAGTTGTAAGCTGTGTGTACATATTTTTCCTAAGAATATACTGTATTATTAAATCAACAATAAACACATAATGCAAAAATATGTATAATATATTTTCAAAGAAAAATAGAAGAGTCCTTTACGTATTAGACATTTTCTTCTCTCTTGACTTATAAAAACATACATTTTATGGGAACTTTAGAATTATATTCAGGTTATTAATAACGATTATTTTTAGTGAAACGCAGGTAAGTTTTTTTTTTTTTTTTGGTGTCGGGGATCGAACTCAGGGCCTTGCGCTTGCAAGACAAGCACTCTAACCACTGAGCTAAATCTCCAGCCCCAGATAAGCTTTCTTTATGCTTTTCTGAATTTGCATATTTTGGAGGGGGAGGTCTGGGGATTGCAAGTGCTCTACCTCTTGAGCTAAATACCCAGCTGCTACATATTTTCTACAATAAATATACATTGTACTTTTGTGTTGCCATCCACAGTGATCTGGGGTTTAGACAAAGAGGTTTTTAACTTAGCACTGAGTTTATTTAGCTTTGAGAGAGGATAGGGAAACACAGGATGTACAGCACCCTCACTCACATCAGGAGATCTTGTAACCGCCTAGGCACAGTTTTAAGGCCCCAGAAGTGCACATAACACACTTGGCTGCACAAGGCTGATGTATATATGGACAGCCTCAGCACAGAGAGATTGATCCAGGACTGTGTCGACTGTGTTGTCCTGTGATTTGATGGTCAAATCAAAAACAGGGCACTATTTGAGGCCATGTTGATTTGATGTCACGAGTACTTTTAGGGATAGGGGTGTAGCTCACCGATAGAGCCCTTCCCCAGGATGAACAAGTTCCTGGTACTGCCATTAAAAAAAAGTGTTGTACAATCCTCAATTCAATATGACCAAGACTCTGTGGTGTATGAAAGAGGAAAGGAAGGGAGGTCCTTCCTAATGACGACTGATGGCACACCATCTATAAGTTCAAATAAACAATGCTCTGCAGTAGATCATGGGGACAGATCTTACCAGTGGAAGCTGGAGGACATATTTATTCTCTTGGGAATAATCAAAATGGATTGAAAGGAGATGAAATTTAGAAATATGGCTAAAAAGACCAAATCCATTTGGTTGCTATTTACCATGCTGATAAAAAACAAAACTGTTGGGGTTTAGCTCAAGTGGTAAAGCACTTGCCTAGCAAGCACAAGGCCCTGAGTTCAATCCCCAGCACCCTCAAAAAAATAATTGTTTAAAAAAAAAAAAGAAAAGCTTCTGGGGGTTAGTTAGGGATTTAGCTCAGTGGTAGAGTGCTTGCCTCACAAGCACAAGGCCCTGAGTTTGATCCCCAGCATTCCAAAAAAAAAAAACAAAAAACTTCTGAGGTGAGCACAGCCTGGGCTGGACATGGCAGCAGCACTCTACACCTGCACCAAGTGCCACCAGCATGTCCCAGGGGCAGCAGCTGTACAAGGAATGTGGGATTGCATGCCCTATTGTGAAGTACACTTACTGCAGGACTGAGGAGAGCAGGAGAGGAAAACCAATACGATACCCAAGAAATGTGCTCAGAATGTACACCATAATGTTTGGAAGTCCAAAGCTTGCCAGTATCGCAACATGCCATTGCACAAATTCAGAGGAGCACGGACCACCACACTCTTGTGAACAGTGCAAACAGCAGTGTGCATATGACAGAAAAGATGACAGAAAGAAGGTAGATGGGAAGCTGCTGTGCAGGCTCTGCACACTTTCATACCACCGTGTCCTTCAGAAGACCAAGGAGCAGAGGAAGCACCTGAGCAGCTCTTCTTGTGCCGGTCACCGGGAGAAGGAGCAGTAGAGTTCCCATTATAACTGCCAGAAAATACTTTCTACTTCTTCAGTTCACAATGAAACCCCAAAGGAAAAAATCCATGTTTGGGTCAATGACAACTCATGGAGATGGCTTTTCCCAGACCTGCCTCTGGACTCACCAGGTCCCAGCCACTTTGTCATCATTGCCCTGCTGAAGGAAGAGGCGGCTACTCTGCAGAAGATGTTGCTTCAAAAGGATCAGATGATGTCAGAGAAAAAAAAAAGTACGGAGTTGAAGGCTGGTTTTCAATACCAGGAATCTCAGATGACGGTCAAGATGAACCAAATGGAGAAGACCCACAAAGCAGCCAGAAAACAACTGCAGGCCCAAAACCGAGAGCTTCTGAAGCAAGCAGCTGCCTTGTCCAAGAGCAAGAAGTCTGAGAAGTCAGGAGCTACAACCTCTCGGTGACAGGCTGCTCCCAGCAAAGGCAGATGGAGTCATCTTTGGAGAAGGCTGGAGACCCGGGTGTTCTCTGGGAACTGCAAGCTTTCTTAAGAAATCTCTATTTTATTACAGTTACCTTTCTTTGGATGTTGCAGACAGCTGAATGGAAACACCTGGTTTGTGTTGTTACACTGTGTGCTTCAGTGTTTGGGTTTCAGGCCTGCCTCTTCTTCTTTCTCTCATACTGCTCCTTCTACTCTTCTTCCTCTTCCTCTACCTCCTCCCTCTCCTCTCTCCCTTTCTCTCCCTTCCTCCCTTCCTCCTCTTTCTTCTTCTTCCTCTCCTCCTCCTCCTTCTCTCTCTCTCTCTCTCCCCCTCCCTCCCTCCCTCTCTGTTTTGGAATACTCTGTTGTCTCTGTGATGGTCACTGCTCAGTATTATGTGCAGAATAATTGTCTTCTGTCCATCATTGCATCCTGCCATACCCATGAGAAAACAGTTCAGCATTAAAAGTGCAGCCAGGCGTAGTAGCACATGCCTGTAATCCCAGCACTCAGGAGGCTGAGGCAGCAGGAGTGCCATGAGTTAGAGGCCAGCCTGGGCTACATAGTGAGTTCAAGGCCAGCCTGAACCGCACAGTGAGACCCTGTCTCAAAAAACCAAAAAAAATTTTTTTAAGTGCAAATTATCTGAATAGATACTTACCAAAAGAAGAAATACAAATGGCAAGCAAATATATGAAAAAATTATCAATATCATTAATCAAGGATATGCCAATCAAAACTACAATGAGACATAATCTCATCCCAGTTAGAATGGCTACTATAAAAAAAAAAAAGAAACCAAGAAATGCTAGTGATGGTTGGAGAAAGGAGGAATGATCACGCACTGCTGATGGGAATGTAACTTAGTAAGTAGTTATGGAGAACAACATGGAGGGTCCTAAAGAAACTAAGAATAAATGTGCCATATGATCTACCTGTCCCATTTCTTTGTATATATCTAAAGAAAATGAAATCAGCATACCAAAGAGACACTTGCACAGCCTTGTTTTACTGTGGCACAATTTACAAGAGCTAAGATAGAATCAGCCTAGATGCCCATCAACAAATGAATGGAAAAATAAAATACCATGTATATATACATGACACGCCATTATTCCTCCATAAAGAATGAAACAGTATCCCTTGCAGGAAATGGTTAGAACTGGAGGACATTATTGAAGCGAAATAAACCAGACACACAAAGCTGCTGGAAACTCCTAGGCACCCATCAATGGATATTATATATACACAATGGAATACTGTTCGGCCATAAAGAAGATTGGAATCCTGTCATCTGCAGCAAAATGGATTAGAACTAGAGGCTGTGGTCTTAAGTGAAGAAAGCCAGACATAAGAAGACAAGTACCCCATGTTATTGTTCATATATGGAAGTTAAAAAAAGGTCTACCTGAATGTAGAGTAGTGAATAGTATTACCAGAGGTTGGAAGGTGAAAGGCAGGGGAGGAAGGGTGAATAAAGGGAGGCTGGATTTGATCAGTGCATGCTGTGTGCAGGTACTGAAGTATCACACTGAATCTCATTAATATGTATAATTAATACATGTTGATCAAAAACTTTTTAAAATGGGGCTGGGGATTTAGCTCAGTGGTTAGAGTGCTTGCCTAGTAAGCACATGGCCCAGAGTTCAATCCCAGGCACCAAAAAAAAAAAAAAAAAAAATTTAAAAAAAGAAATGTGAAATTTTAAATTCATGTAAAAACTGATACAAAGTAAAGATAAAGGGAACAAATAGTAGTTTTATTTTGTTTTTTTCTTTTGAGACAGTCTCACTAAATTGCTAAATTGCGCAGACTAAAATCAAGCTTGTGATCCTCCTGCCTCAGCCTCCCACAGTACTAGATAACAGGTGTGTGCCGCCACACCCAGCTAAAACAAGTAGCTGCATAATTTTTAATAAAGAAATTTTTTAGTTTTTATATTTTTATTAGTACATGTTTACAGTACATAATGTGTACATTTTTGTGGAAAGTTGGTAATGTACCAAACAGATTTTTTTTTTTTGAGACAGGTCTCAATATGTAGCTCAGGCTGGACTTGAACTCCCTGTGTAGCCCAGGCTGGCCTCAAACTCATGGCAATCCTCCTGCCTCAGCCTCCCAAGTAAGGGGATTATAGGTGTGTACCACCATACCTGGCTTCTTAACAGATCTTAATTCTTTTTTCATCCCCTTTCCCCTTCCTTCTCTCCTCTCTCTATCTTTTCATCCCTTGCCTATTTGATGAAGATCTATCTCATTACTCCTATTATCTTTTATTTTCTCTTTATTTGTATTTTGGTTTTCTCATACAAGAGAAACCATGTGCTATTTAAGCTTGCGTGTTTGATTTATTTCACTTAACATTATGGTCTCAAGGTGCATCCACTTTTCTACAGGTGATTCAAGTTTATCTTTCTTTGTGACAGAGTAGTACTCAATTGATCTATATTGCCAACTAAATGCCCTGTTAGGACTGAAAAGTCACCCTATTAAATCATAATGTCGCTCCCCTACAATTGTGAGTTAGGCACTGGCAAATCGGAGGCCAATAGTGTAAAAAAGTGAATAGTTTTAGATAAGTAATAGAAGTACCCCTAGGGTCTTTATAAGTATTGATCTTCTACTAAATTGACAGGGGCAAATAATTTAATTTTGGATATTGCAGAGCTGAAGAGACTTGTTGGAATGATTTCTGACCTGCAACATGTTGCACTACTTGTTGACTGTAATAGTGTGGATCTTACACTTCCCTCAGGGCTGGAGATATATCTCAGAGATAGAGCACTTGCCCAGCATGCACTAGGCCCTGGGTACCATTTCCAGTACCACAAAAAAATAAAAGTCCTTAGATGCCCCCCCGAACACTCATGTGTGGAAGGCTTTGTTCTCAGCTGATGACTCTATCAGGAACTATGGAAACTCTAGGAGGTGGGGCCTAGTTGAGCAAGTAGGTCACTGGACATGTGCCCTGGAACATCTTGTCCCCAGTTTCTCTCTCTCCTCTTCTTTTCCCTTCCCTTCCCCCTTCTCCTTCTCTCCTTCTCTCCCCTCTATCCCTCTGCCCTCCCTTGCCCCTCTTCCCCCACACATGTTCCTGACCACCACAAGGCGACCAACTTTTCTCTACCACACTCACCACAGGCCTAAGACCAATCGGGCTGAGTGACCATGGACTGAAACCATGAGCCAAAATAAACCTTTCCTCCTTCGAGCTGCTTTCTCTTAGGTATTTTGTCATAGCAATGGACATCTAACTAAAACAGTATTTAAACCACATAGTACTTTATTGGGAATTATGATCTTAATCACTGGTCCCTTACAGCAACAGTGTTTCAAATGAAAAAGAACGAACAATCCTTCCAAAGTTACCATTTTAAATCATTAAGTGTACAATTCCACAGAAATAAGTATATTTACATTATTGTTGTGCAGTCATTACACCACCATCCTCTCCATTTTTCATCTTCTAAACTGAAACTGTAATAGGTAGTCAGCCACATTAGGTTTCATAATTAGAAAATAAAGATATTTCATCCCAAAATAACAACACTCAGAATCAGAGGCAAGAGAATTGCAAATCTGAGGCCAGTCTAGGGTACACACAGAGTTCAAAGTCAGCCTGGGCTATGTAGTTAGATCCTGTCTCAAAAACCGCAAAAAACAAATTAACTTTTTTTTTGAGGGGGGCTTCTGGGGATCAAACTCGGGCCTTGTGCTTGCTAGGCAAGTGCTCTACCACTTCAACCAAATCCCCAGACCCCCAAATTAACTTTTTTTTAAAAAACTTTTTAAACTAAAAAGTCATTTAGAGAATACAAATTTACCATAATCACTTTTTTTGTTGTTGCATTATGTGACTTTTTTTTTTTTTTGGTACCGGGAATCGAACTCATGGGCCTCATGCTTGCGAGGCAAGCACTCTAACCACTGAGCTAAATCCCCGGCCCCCATTATGTGACTTTTTAAGTCCGTGCCCCAATTCTTACACATTTTTATAGGGTTTTTACCATCAGTATACATAAAGTAGACTTGGGTTGTGATTTTTATATTTAATATTCCAAATTGCAAATATCCAAAAATGAGTTTCAAATTCTGTGACTTTTACTAATATGTAACTTGGCGATAGCATGAATGACAATCATGTGTGCTGTTCAGGCTCATGCATGTACAGTCGGGTTCTCCCCTCTGAGAACGTTTCATTAACTTCTTATCACCTCCATCTGCTTCAAGTCATACGATGAGCATTCAGTAAGTTCCAGGCACTATTTTTCTTATATGTACTAACTTAATTACTGTTACTAGTCATCCTCTAAATAGCCCTTATAATCATTTCCATTTTAAAGATTAATAAACTAAGCATTTGATATCTTAAGTAACTTCCCAGTATTATACCACTGATAAATAATGAAGCTAGGTTTCAAACCTGAGTAATCTGGCTCCCAAGTCCATGCTCTGTATTACAATCTTTTATTACCTCTCAAATATATATAAGCTCCTACAAAATGACAAGTGCTTTTTCTTTTTGAAAAATGCCCCCGAAGTAAAGCTATGCATAATATGTCTGAATTTGAGGATTTTCAGAAGCCTAGAGTTATATATCTTACAAAAAACAAAGATCAGTTATCAGCTTTTGTTTGTAATTTTTTTTTTTTTGTAGTATTAAGGTTGGAATCCAGGGCCTCACTATGCATCCTAGGCAAGCACCGTACCATGAGCAATATCCTCATCCCAAAATTTATTCCTGGTACTGCTTATTGCAACATTAAGAACTGAATGAGTACTGTTACCTTTCCACAACCTGTTTATGGACAGTTTTCCACTGTTCTTTGTCTGAGTCAGTCCCTAATTCAGGGTTCAGAGACCGTAGAGGAACACCAGCAACGTTCACCCCACTCCATAAAGGCACTAAAAAGAGGATATATGTACATGTAATGTGCATATATTACTACTTTATATCTTTCTATTATATACAATATGTTATATATTTTAATACACTATTTATATATTTAATAAATATATTATTTTGTGATATATTATTTTATATATATTTTAATATACTATTTTAATACTATGTGTATATATTTTAATGTACTACTTTTACATATACTGTATTTATTATTTTAATATACTATACTATACTATATAGTATTGTACTATATTTTAATCTACGATAATATATACAATATAAATTATTTTCATATACTATACAATATTATATAGAATAGTACTATAATGTACTATAAAATATAACATGTATTATATTATTTTTATGTATTTATATATAATGTGTATATATATCAGAATAAGCTCTGCTTGCTGATACTGCATCATGTATTTTAACCCAGTGTCATGTTTTTAAGGTATGTTACTGACTTACATCTATATAAAAATAAGTTTCAAATCAAGAGGGAAGTATAAGAAATAACATTACAAAGTATTAGAAATACATAGTAAAGTTTATAACTCTGGGGTATAAGAGGTATTTTAAAGCTATATAAAAATGCATATTCTACAAAAAATAGGACTGATAAGAAAATAAAATATAATAAAAGAAATTAGAGGGAAAGTAACAAGTTAATACCATACTTCTCAACACTAGCAAAGAGCTGAGCAGGGTAACTGTCAATGTAGTCTCATATCCAGTTAAATGATATTCTGAAACAGATAAAACTAAAGAATCCTCCTATAACAACACTGACCAGATACAATTCAGGAATGAAACTCAGTCCTGAAGAAGTTAGATGCAAGAAATAAAGAAAAGTAATGTCGGCACACATGTACTACAATTATGTTGTGGTGATGGTTATACAACTCTGTGAATGCAATCAGTGAATTGTATGCTTTATTTTTTTGATGAATATAATTTTTTAACCAGAATTTAAATTTATTTTAATGGTACATTTTAGATGTACATAGTGATAACATTCATCATAGGGGATTTGTACCTGTACATGATATATCTTGCTGCTTCTTTTTTTCCCATTCCCCTTCCCTCCCCTCAACCCCTCCTCCCTCCTTATTTACAAAAGCTTTGTTTCCATTTTTTCCTTCTATTCCTTATTTCTCTTGTCCCTCCACTTTCCCTCTCCCCCTCCCTTGTTCCCCTTCCCATTTGAACAATTTCTTCCCTTTCCCAACACAATATATTTTACTCTTTATTTACACTTTCAGTTTCTCACACCAGAGAAACAATGTGGTATTTAAACATGTGTGTCCAATTTATTTCACTTAAGAGTATGGTCTCAAAATGCATCCATTTACCTAGAAATATCTCAAGCTTATCATTCTTTACGGCAGAGTAGTACTCCATTGCATAAAAAAAACCCACATCTTCCTTATCCATTCATCGATTGATGGGCATTTGGGCTGTTTCAAGATTTATCTGTTACAAACTGTGCCACTATAAACATGGTTGTACATATGTTGCTGTGGTATGATGTTTTTAATTCTTTGGGGAAGATACCAAGAAGAGGAATAGGTAGGTCAAATGGAACCTCTAGTCCTAGTTTTCTGAGAAATCGCCACATTGATTTCCATAGTGGTTGCACCAGTATGGTGCACTCCCAACAACAGTGGAGAAGTGTTCCTTTTTCCCCACAGCCCCTCCAGCATTTGTTATTGGCGGACACATTGATAAAAGCCACTCTTTCTGGAGTGAGATGGTATCTTAGGTACTTTTCTCTCACTGCTGAGTCAAAATACCTGACCCCCAAAGTTAGGGGAAGAAAAGTTTATTTAGCTCACAGTTTGAAGAGGTTTCAGTCCACAATCAGCTGGGTCCAAGGCAGGGTAGCATGGCACACAGGCAGAAGGCAGCAAGGTAAGCAAGGCAAGCATAAAGTGGGTAGGCAAGCCTCTTTCTATCCCTTCTATTTTATCCAGGCTACCTGGCCTCAGGGTAGCCTGGATAGCACTCCTACCCTTAATCCTAATACCTTTAATCCTAGCATCACATCCTTGAACCCAGCAGAACTATGCCAAACCAATCAGTGGACTGATTTAGTAATCACATACTCTAGATCCAGTCTCACCTATGACCACAGGAGGCTTTGGAGGGACAGCTAGACACAAACCATAACAGATGGAATCTGAGTGTTTTTTTAATTTGCATCTCTTGAATGACCAGTGATGCTGAACATTTTTTCATATGTTTATTTGCCATTTCTTCTTCATCTGAGAAGTGTCTATTTATTTCAGCTGCCCATTTTTGGATTGGGTCTTTAAATTTTGGAGGTCTGATTTCTTTTAGTTCTTTATACATTGAGATACTCATTTGTCAGAGGAATAGCTCGCAAAAATGTTTTCCTCACTCTATGGGTTGTCTCTTCACTCTGCTGGTGGTTTCTTTTGCTGTGCAAAAGCTTTGTTATACAGATTTAATGCAACCCCAATTAAAATACCAATAGCATACCTCACAAAATTAGAGAAAACAATCCTAAAATTCATTTGGAACACAAAGAAACCTAGAATAGCAAAAACAATTCTGGGCAACAAAAGCAAAGCAGGGGCCATCACAATCCCTGACCTGAAATTATATTACAAAGCTACTATAATAAAAACAGCACAGTACTGGCAAAAAAACAGACCTGAGGACCAATGGAACAGATTAGAAGATGGGGAAATAAGGCCAAACCCCCTCAGTCACCTATCTTTGACAAAGGGGCCAAACACCCTCACTGGAAGAAAGATAGCCTCTTTAATAAATGGTGCTGGAAAAACTGGCTTCCCACATGCCAAAGATTAAAACTAGACCCATATCTTTCCCCATGCACTAAGCTAAAATCAAAGTGGATCAAAGGTCTAAATATTAAAACAGAAACACTAAATCTGCTGCAAGATAGATAGGTAGAACTCTTGAAGACATAGATGTAGGCAAAAACTTTATGAACAAAACACCAATTGCCCAGGAAATATCACAAAGAATCAACAACTGGATCTAATCTTATTAAAAAACTTTTGCACAGAATTGTACGCTTTAAATGAGTGAATTTTATGATATGTGAATTGTATCTTAACAAAGTTCAGAAAGATCACAATACTAGCTGGGTGTGATGTTGCATACTTGTAATCCCACCACTTAGGAGGCTGAGGCA
This sequence comes from Hystrix cristata, assembly GCA_004026905.1. NCBI lineage: Eukaryota > Metazoa > Chordata > Mammalia > Rodentia > Hystricidae > Hystrix > Hystrix cristata. Next base: position 20,311 of record PVJO010024830.1, read on the forward strand.
GGAGGACTGCCACAAGTTCAAGGACTCCCTGGTCTAGACAGTAAGTTCAAGGCAAGCCCTAACTATAGTGAGACTCCATCTTAAAAAATAACCCCAAAAAATCACAATCCTGTAAAGTACAGTAACATACTCTAGATAAGTGAAACATCCGGATTGATTTTTTTTTTTCGTGCTAGGGACTGAACTCAGGGCCTTGTGCTTGCTAGGCAAGTGCTCTACCACTTGAGCTAAATCTCCAACCCTTAGACTGATTTTTAAACAGCTACATGATTCATGTACTATTTTATGAGAGGTAATTAAATCAACAATATGAAAGGTTAAAAGAAAAGGAAAAGAGAAATGCAGAGAAAGATGGCTACCTAGCAGAACCCAAGGCCTATGCCTTGCTCCCACCCACTTGCCCACACACAAATGACCAAAATGATACAGGAACAACGATATTCTGACTTGAATATGTGGGGGACAGCACTGGAGTATAGCAGAGAGTGATGGAGCCCCACAGGAGCACACCGACTAAGGAAGGTTACACGGAAAAGGAAGTGAGATTCCCCCACCTCCACAGCCCTTTTCCCCTACTCAGGAAAAGCTCAGAGCCAAGACGGACTTCTCCAGGAGGACAAAAGGTAGGCAACTGGCATCCAGCAGCCTCCATCAAAACTTCAGACACCTATATAGTCCTTGTTGCTAGGGGATCCTACCGTCCTCACAGTCCCTGACACAGCCTAAGCAGCTGCCTGTACACACCCAGTTGCACTACTGTTATAAGGAAGCTCTTACCAATTGTGCCCTTCAACCCAGACCTTGGCTGCTGCTTTATGTAGCCCTCAGAAGACAAGAGCCAGGTTGAGTGGAGGGTGGTGTGGTACAGTGGTACAGCACTTCCTGACATACTAGAACCATTGCTATAGGGCATTTTGCTTTGGGAAGCAAAGGCCACCATATCACTTCATTCCTGAGGATTTTCTGTAACTGTATAGTGTTCACATAGGTTGGTGCAGCACCCTGACTTCAGATACGGGGCACCTAGGCCAAGCAGAACAACCATGTCTCCTGTACTAGAACTCGGCTAGCCCCTGCACACCCGAGAGCCTGCAGCAATCTCATCCACAGCACAGACTGGGTCGTGGCCACCTGGTGGAGACCAGTCAGCCTCCAGAAAGGGGGTTGTGCTTGACCTGATAGGGAGTAGCTCTTGGGTACCCACATTGTAAAGCATCCTCAGTCCTTAGTGGGGAGGCCATATTAACCTAGACGTGCAGCGGCATAGACTCCTGTAGCCTAGGACACAAAGGTACTCAGCAGTATGGCTAATGCTGATTACAGCCAATCAAACTGTAGTGTAGACTACAGTGCTGTGCCTACCCAGACCAAAAGTAACAACTCCACCCTAAATTGTGACACCCTGCAAACCCATTCTATAAAGTTGGGAGGCTGGGGATTTAGCTCAGTGGTTAGAGTGCTTGCCTAGGAAGCACAAGGCCCTGAGTTCAATCCCAGGCACCAAAAAAAAAAGTTGGAAAGGATAATCACTTCACCAAATGCACAAATATTGATGCAGGAATACAGGAAGAAACAAGGAAAATGACACTGCCAAAGAACTATAATGACTCTTTGGTAATTTAACCCAAAGAAAGGGAACATACTAATTGCCTGAAATGGAATTCAAAATAATGATCTTAAAGCAAATCTGTAAACTATAAGAGAATAAAGATAGGAAATTCAGTTAAATGAGAAAAATAAAGATCTAAAAGAAAAATTTGAGGAGATAAACAAAAAGAAGAAGTTGGGGGTTGGGGATTTAGCTCAGTGGTAGAGTGCTTGCCTAGAAGTGCAAGGCCCTCAATTTGCTCCCAGTACCCACCCCCCAAAGGAAGAAGAAGTCGTCTTGGAACTGAAGACTTTAACAAATGAAATAAAAAATGTGACTGATGACTTCAGTAGCACACTAGAACAAGCAGAAGGGGAAGAAATGAAGAAAGCCTACAGAACCCATGGGACACCATCAGGCAAACAAATATTCCCAGTTTGAGAGTACCAGAGGGAGAAAAGATGGAGAAAGTCACAGAAAACCTGCTTAATAAGATATTAGCTGGAAAATTCCAAAGGCTTAGGAAAGATATAGACAATGAGATCCATGAAACACATAGTACTCCAATTACATTCAACCCAAAGAGGCCCACTTGGTGGCAAATTATAACCAAGCTATCAAATACAGGAACCGAAGATGTTGCTCAGTGGTAATGCATTTACCTAGAATGCATGAGGCTCTGGGTTTGATCCCCAGGACCAAGAAAAAGAAGTACTGAAAGACGAAGAGAGAATTCTAAAAGCATCAAGAGAAAATTTTCAAGTCACAGTTGATTTCCACCAGACTAACAGCAGATTTCTCAGCAGAAACCTTGCAGATCATTAGAAAATAAGATGATATTCAGAGGGCTAAAAAAGAGGTATAACGAAGAATATTATACCTAGAAAAGCTAGTCTTCAGAAATGAAGAAATATAAAGGCATTCTAAGAGAAGCAAAAGATGAGTAAATTTATCACTGCTATACTACCCGTATAACAAATGTTTACAAGACAGCAGGACATGGAGGCATATGCCTATAATCCCACAATCTAGAAGGCTGGAGCAGGAAGATTAAAAGTTTGAACCCAACCTGGGAAATTCACCAAAACCCTCAAACATCCTCAAAATAAAAAAATATATATAAAAAATAGGCTGGGGATGTTGGTTAGTGTAAATACTCTGGGTTCAATCCATAGTGTGGCCATAAATAAATAAATAAAAAGAAAAGAAAAGCTTAAGGGAGTGTCTCAGCTAGAAACAAATTGATGGGGCTGGGGATTTAGCTCAGTGGTTAGAGTGCTTGCCGTGCAAGTACTAAAGCCCTGAGTTCGATTCCTGGCACAAAAAAAAACAAAAAAGAAAGAAAGAAAGAAACAAATTAATAATTGCTATTATGAAAACATGAAATACAAAATTCATTTGTATAAGCACATTCATATTCAAATTTACATCAGAATATGCCATTACTTAAGTGGACACCGTGGTGCACCTCTGTGATCCCAGCATTTGGGAGGCTGAGGCAGGTGATCACCATGAGTTTGAGGCCAGCCTGGACTACATATTGAGACCTTGTCTCAAAAAAAAACCAAAATACCCCAGCACCCCTGAAAAAATAAAAAAAAAAACCCAAAACAATGAAAGAACACGCCATTACTATAATGCAATATATACAATTTAAAATCTCTAATAGGAAAATTAAAAGTCAAAATGAATAAGCATAGCTACAATAAAATATTAAAGAATCCACAATATAAAAGAAGGAAATCAAGGCAACAAATTATGGGGAGAAAGGTAAAAGTCTACAGTATTTGTATGTGTCCAAAGTTAAGCTGTTATCAGTTTAAACAGTCTTTTGTTGTTTTGTTTT
>PVJO010024831.1:0-23943 GCA_004026905.1 Hystrix cristata
GCCCCCTGCTCCCTAGTCTCCTAGGCCTTTTCAGATTCCTAACTGCAGCATCAGCTAGTTATTTTACCCACCTGGCCAAACCAGTCTCCCTTTTGTTACTTAAATAAACTTTCCCAATGCCCTAAAATTCGCTCCTGCAATTCATTGCCTGCGCGAATAAAGAACCTGGAGATATATTTTCTGAATCCCCCTTCCCATCCGACAACAACCCTGCCAACATTTCGCTCTGCCCTGCCCCGAGGAAGTCCCTGCCTGTATGTTCGCATGTGTCCTCAACTTGGCACTCAGGTTGGAGTATCTTGCCATGCCAAGGAGCAAGCTACCTCTCACTGGGAGCCGGATCCTAACCCTAACCCCGCTGACATTTCACTCCCCCCGCCCCCGTGGAAAGCCCTGCCTGTATGTTCATATGTGTCCTCAACTTCCCACTCACGCCCAAGTATTTTGCCATGCAAAAGGTCAAGCTGTCTCTCACCGGGATCCGGATCCTAACCCTAACCCCGAGGACATTTCGCTGAGCCCTGCCCCTCAGGAAAGCCCTGCCTGTATGTTTGCATGTTTCCTCAACTTCCCACTCATGCCCGAGTAGTTTGCCATCCTAGGCAAGGCTCTACTCCGAATGAGTGTTATACAGTACCATCTGTTATGGTTCCATGGTTCAACATGCCTCCTCTTGTTGGATCCAAATCAAACAAAAGATAAATAACTTTGTATTGCATACTTAAAATTTGCTAGGAGGTAATATCACCATGAAAATAGTAATTATATAAGGCACTGAATATGGTAATTAGCTGGATTGTAGTAATTGTTCCACAGTGAATATGTACATCAAATATCACACTGTATACCTTAAATAGATACAATTTATATTTGTCATGTGTACCAAATAAAATAGGAAAGACAAATAAATTGCTCGACTAGGCTGAGAGGAAGCAAAGGAGGAAGGGAAGCACAGAAAGAAAAAGAAAAGAAAGAGACAGAGAGAGCCAAAGAGAGTGAGAGAGGAGGCAAAAAACGAAAGAGGAAAGAACAGAACAGATTAATTCAGTTGATCATTTTGTTAAATTTCACAACCACTGGAAACAGAATTTTAAATAATTTAGTGTTCACAGTATATTTTATCCGAAGAAATTCTTGAGTGTCTACTCTCAAGAATTTGGTACTCAAACCAAATTCTTAAATTTTGCCAGAAAAATATGAAGAAAACGGGTATATAATAATTTATCCTCTCTGAAGATATGAAAGTTGGAATCAACTAGAGTCCTCAGAGCTCATTTGGAAAAGGTAAATATTCCCATAGATAATTGTACTCAGTGTCTAAGTATATGTGATTAGAGAAACATTTGATATCACATGAACTTGTGAGTTGTAAGAAATCTAGATTCACAAATGTGAAACAAAATCATATATCTGGCATATATTACTAAGAGTTCTAGGATGAAGAGAGCAGGCACATATTAGTAAGCCTGTATGAAACGCTGTGTTTTTTCCCCATGGCAGCTTTCTATACATAGACCAGCATTCTGTCATTCATTTATTTACTGACTTCCTGTTATATACCCAGTTCTGTGCTACAATAGATGTTTAAAGTTGTTTATCTTTGAACAATGCCTATGTAGTTAGGAGCTTATAGATTGGAGAAGTAAAAACTCTAACATACCAGATTATAAAGTGTCATCCCAAGTACAGAAACCATCATCCCAAGTACAAGGTGTTACAGGTTGCTGGTATAAAAAAATCTTTGGATTAAGTCACTTTGTGGGCTTCGACTTATCTGTAACTGGAAAGAATTATATCAGATAATCTCTGTCTTTTCTTTCAGCTCTCAAAATTCCATGGTTTCATTATATATCTACAAATGACCTTCTTGAAAGGCCATTTGAAACAGTAAAAAATATTTGTGCTGGTGTTTCAGTCACAAAATATACCCCTCTCCCTTTCAGTGACAGAAAGATGACATTTCATTATAAAGTTGGTACTTGTATTATGATTGTTTTTAAAAATGATCTGTCAGTTTTGAAATCAAAGATACAAAAAATGTAGAAACAATCGATCTGCCACAGTTAATTTGGTTTTCAAGGGGGGCTGCCTTACAGAACTCTTTAATATCACCTCAGTTCATATTTTACCTACTCTGGGCACTATAATAGGCTTTGTTGTATAGCAATGGATAAGAAATAACTTTTTCAAAAGCAACAATTTTGATAAACTTGCATGCATTATAAAATCATCCTAAAGGATTATCTGCCCTGGAGAGATTCTTGACTGTTAGATGAACACAGAACATAGACTAAGCCTTAAGTAGACAAATGGTGTAACAGTCAGGCACCCTGGTAAGACCATGGCATGTGTCAGGTAATTGTTTTACACTGGATCCTCAGATACACAACTACCAAGAGATAGATACACACCCACAAACACAAACTAGCAAGAGTGCTGAAACATGCTGTTAGGGGGCTTTCGGCTGCCTCTGGAACTTACCCACTGCTATTTTGTTTGCTGTTTTGTTCCACTACCCTGACTGCTCTATCTTGTTCTCAGATTCCCATTTGGAACTCTATCTTGGCTTTGAATGCTTGGCTCAAGATCGTGCTCTGCTTGTAGACAAAATTTCCTGGCTCAAAATTTTCTGGTCATTTCCCTTCAGAAATGATGCTGTTATTTGCTCTTGTGGCCCAAGAATTACAAACGATGGTTAAAAGACACTAGTGACATCTGCTGTTGCTTTGGAATATACAGACCTCCCGATGCCAGCCTCCAGAGAAAGCCAAAATCAAGGCATACTAAAACACTCATATTCCAGGAGCTATGATATATACAGCTTCATGACTTGGATCTGTTTCATCTTCTTACCTGGCAGAATGTGACCTATGGTGATCATTTCCCTAAATACCTTGTATAGTGGAATGTTTTCTACATTTTCCTCTTATTCTGGGAATTTCCTACATGACCCTCAAAGTCATTTCCTCTTGGAAGCATGTGGACATCTCATGCCAAGTGAGACAACCCTTGTCTGAGGCTCATATTAGTTAATGTACTCTTCGGTTTTACTTCCTCATCTGTTTGCAGATATGCAAAGAATTCCATAGTCATAGGCAGTGCTTCTTTCTTCTCTGAATTCCTCACGCTAAGAACAAAGCCTGGAATGAAGCCCATGCTGTATTAGACGTAGAATGAGTGCGTGAATACATCTGTGACAATGACTGACTTCATGGGCCAATGTCAGGTTCAGAAATGGTCTCATCTTTTCTCTTTTAGTTACATCAAATTCTCTCACTGTTGCCTGATTTTCTCAGGTTTTTATTGGAATAAATGTTTATGTAAAAAATTTCCCTATGGTACTTAGGCATATTTCCTCATTATAAATAATTGTCTCATCTGGTGGGATACAAATTCTCATTCACTGTATTTTTATGTGTGAGAAGTATTATACAAATTGCTCCAAGAACTGAGGCACAGGTGCTTAACTTCCTGTTTATTAAGAAAATATTCTCTTTCTGTCACCTCACTTCCTTGTAGTTTCTATTGTAGTCCTCTAAATTTAGCATAATCTTTCATCACTAGAAATTTGTAACTTACTCTTCAAATTAGCCATCTATGTGATGTGATGAAAATTATGGTGAAGGGCTGGGGATTTAGCTCCCTGGTTAGAGTGCTTGCCTAGTGTTTTAGTTAGATTTGTTAGAACCAATGGTTGTAAGAGAGCAGATTTAATAGGGGACATTTATAGATTACAAAATTCACCCAGAGGCCAAATGCAGAAGGTGCCGAATGTCCATCTAGGCACTGGAGACCCAAAAGATCCAATTGTGGGCTGGGAGCCCACAGCACTGTCCCATGTACCTCTGTGTCTGCACATGATGGCTGAAAAGAGATCTTCCCTGGAACCAGGATACAATGCTTGCAGCAGAGATGACAACCAGAGCTCCTCCGAAGCAACAGCAGCCATCCTCAAAGACAGCAAGGCCCCGAGCTCCTTCCTCGATGAGGACAGCTGAGCCCCCTCCAGAAGAACCAGCCACAGCAGAGCTTCTCCTGGGAAACAGCCCACCAACTAGCCATGGCTCCCACTCTGTCTTATGTTGCATCAGCAACAGCCCTGAGGTGGATCTCATACACCCAGCATCACACCAACTCAGTCTGGCGGGATGTTCTGGCTCAAGTTGACCACATTAGGTCCACCACACCTACCAAGCACAAGGCCCTGAGTTTGATCCCCAGTACCAAAAACAAACAAACAAACAAAATTATGGTGAATATTTCTTTTTTTAAAATTATTACAGTAAAACACATATCGTCATTAATTCCTCTCAAAATACTCCCTTTCACTGCGACCACACTTACACCATTGTTGTCATTATTGTCTGAAGCAGTTCTGGAAGTCCTGTTTCAGGAGTGTCTTTAGGAGCCTTGACCAAAAATACAGGGACTCACGCTGCCACATGCCATCCCACAGAAAGGCAGGCTGGCAAAAATATTATAACATGCCCTCATCCATATTAGTCACAGGATCTGGTACTGTGGTATTTCTGACTCTTCTCCATGTCAAAATTACTATTGGAGTAAATATTTTGGATTGATTTAGGATGTTGAGGCAAATGGGGAAGCACAACTAAAGACATGATAAAAGACCTCCAGAATTACTTCAGAAAGTGGCCAGAACAATGGAATAAGTGTGTTTGAAGCAAGGGGAAATATTCTGAGAAAGATTAAGGGCAATGTACCTTTTACTGTAAAAATATTTTTTTAAATTTAAATATTCACCATGTTTTTCAGTCACACCTCATATATTTACTTAAGGTTTTTCTTCTTCGACCAGGTGGCAGATATTCTGCAATAATGAAGCATGTAGATATATTGAGCTCTTTTTAAAGCAGAAGCAGTTTTACTAACTGAAAATATGGCTAAATTATAGGTATACAACATAAAAATCGCAATAGTGAATACACATAAACTTGGAAAAGAAGTATGTTGGTAAACTAATCATAGTTACTAAGGTTATTTATTGCTTATTTCTATTTGTCATGGAAAGGTGGAATAGAAGTATTCCCAAATTTTAAAATGTCCTACGTAGAGCCAGAATATCTTTCCAAATGAAAGATGCCTTGTATATTTTAAAGTATGTAATTATATTGTCTGGTAAAGCGGTTTTCAAAATGTTTCTGTAGAACTTGAGTATCTAACAGATTGATTAGCAGCAATATTTTTCCTGATTTATGGACAAATAAGTATCATTTAGTCCATTTTGTATTTTACTCATATGCTTTTTTCCTCGTGCCAATTCTGTGTCACCTGCCAGTAGACAACGAAACTAATTTACAAGTAGTGAGAGTTAATTCAGTCCTCCTAATAACAATACTAATAGCAATTATCCTTAATTATCAGTTCAAAAAATTGAGAACTAATATCTAAAATGTTAAGAACTTTAGGGACATTATATAATTTAGCTCTTGCAATCACAAGAGGTTGTTATTTCTATTTTACAGATGGGTAAACTGAGACTACAGAGAACAATAATCTACCTAATTCCTCATAAAGTTTCTGCTCCTTCCTCATTATTCTCTTGTCTAGCTTTTCATTTATTTTCTGACAAGAATATTAGACAGAGGATGGCATTCTTACTAATGCTATTTTTAATGTTTCTGTGATATAATGTGTTAACCCAGAACTTGTTAGGCCATAAAATCTTCATCAAGATTCTAGTTTTGTTGATGAGATAGTCATTTTATTCATTTGGGGTTTTTTTTTTTTTTGTAACATAAAAGTTAAACTAGAATATATCTAACCAGATCCCTGTTGTAACAAGAGTTCTGTGAAGATAGCAAAGTTTTCTCAGTTAATTCTTAGTTTAACCGCCTTCTTTAAAGTTCTAATATCTATCACTAGTGCAGTGCTAACTTATTTGGTTTTGTTCTAGCACATGAGACTTCAGAGAAAAGCAGATGCAGTCAGGAGCATATTAACTGGAATCTGATTCATGACATATTATTTTCCCCCTTCCAGAGAGATATAGAGTTCTCCAAATTTATAGTACCCAGGGAGCTTTAGGGACACACGAAATTCTGAACATCACTTAGATAAATCACTGAACTTTTTCCAGATCCATCATATGATTTGGGATGCTTTCCAGCACATTTGGGTCCAGAAATCAATGAATGGATTATGCTTCTCAACACAGGCCATTGTTCATCTTTAAAAGAAGCATGTGCAAAATAGATTTGTGTTAATTTTTAATAAGATTCACAAATAACATCCCTTTAGGGCACAGAAAAGAATAAAGCTGTGCAGAGAGTTTAAGATACATTAAAAACTCACATCAAATATACATCAAAACACATAGCAAAGTACTTAGAAATATAGTCCAAATGGCCACACACTAGAGCATCAATTTGCTTAAAACGCATCTCAGGGAGGGTGTAGCCACTGCACACAGCTCACCATCTGGGGCTTTCCATTAACTTTCCGCCATGAGGCTCCTGTGGTTAGGGCACGTCCACAAACCTGCTCTCTGCTTTCCCATCAGGACTGGGACTGTCACAGTTGTGAGCAAGTGTTCCTATCCCTCCTCCATTCTCTGATGCATTTTAATTTAAAGCACAATTAGTGGCTTAAGGACTGGGTCGTATCTTTTCCAAAAAGGTATTTGTGAGAAGTAGGTATTAGCTGTGTGAGGGCAAGATCTACCACAGATGAATATTGTTGAAATGTGAGTGCTAAGGAACAAAGCAATGTTTTCCTAACAGTTTTGGACATTTGTTTTCTCATGCCTTTGATAGTGAGGTCTTGAAACATCTTTTACCTTTATGACAGGTAGTCTCCCTTATCTGTTCCTCTCACTTTGACATTAATGTTCAGACTTCACGATGGATCTCATTCTTCTTTCCTTTCCACATAGTACCGGTGAGTTGTTTGAGTCATTCTTATGTCTCTATCATTGACCTCTATACTTTCACTTTCAGTTCTAAACTCTGCTCTGTGGTTCAAACATATAAACTAAATATACTCTGGGTGCTTGCAGTTGACATCACCTCAAAATCAGTATATAAAAGTCAGGATCCATCATCTCCACACCCTCCACATTAATTCTCCTAGTTAATGGCACGATCTTCTCCAGGAACACAAAAGTGTTCTTCTCTCTCCTCTACATCCCTCATTTAATCCACCATCGAGTCATATCAACTTTATCGTCCAGAAGTTTCTAGAATATACTCCCTTTCTATACTACTTTGCTTCTGCTTACACTGACCAGTGGGATTCCTTGCCATTTTCAGTAGGTTATTTTCTCTTACTCTGGTGTTGCTTCTACCTCTTCATAAATTCTCTACACAATAACCAAAGTGGATTCCTTAAAGTGTAAACAGGTCATATCACTCTAGTCCTTCAAATACTCAGAGATTCTCCCCCATTAACTGTGAGAGGGCATTTGTGTTGCTTAAAGAGATACATTTACCTGACAGTTTATCTGTTAGCGCTCTCTCACACTCATAGTTTACACCCTAATAAATATACATCTTGTTCCAGTCAGATCAAACAACAAACCAGCGAAAGATGAGAGACAACAAACCAGCGAGAGATGAGAGAGTTGAGCAGTAGATAAGGGTTTCATGCAGGGTATGGGAACTGAGTTAGACATTGAGGGATAGGTTGAATGTGCTATAATTTGACTCACCAGATAAAATCAACAATTGTTCATAGTACATAAGATATGGTAAGTAATTAAATTGCAGTATGTGTTTTCCATTGTGTCCTTTATCCTAAAGAAAAAGCAATTTCTTATGCTTTGGCTATAATGATTGTTTTCTTTCATTCATTCCTGAAAATTATGCTTAATATTAAACAGTATATTTGAAATAATATAAAAATTGGTTATTAGGAAACACTGTGATCTGTCTTTGAAATGTTTTTCCTATTTATCCTAGGTTCAGGAAGAGACTACTTTAATACTCCTCCATTTACAATAATTCAGAGTCAAGAGTAGAAAGAGAACCCCAATATATTGTTGCTAGCATATCAACATTCACTTGTGTTTCTACTTCTAGTTCAATGTTTATGTGGGTAGGGGTGTAGTTTTCTAGCAGTTCATAAAATTTGCACCAGAAAAAAATCTCACAGTACCATACAACATTCAGTCATTTTAGGCATCCTCCCCCTAATCAGAGCATTTTAATCAGCATGATCAAGAAGTGGTGAAAATCATGAATTACATCAAAATGGAAAACTATAAGTTTACTCATATGGCAAATTATTTAACCAAAACTCAATAGAAAACATTCCTTGAACAACATACTACATAATGATGAGTAAATGCTTGCTCATGAAGTATTCTGGCCTGCAGATTATACATCAGATCACTGGTGGCTCCGAATGTTCAAATACAAACACCTCCAAAGCAATGCAAATGCTATTTTTGGTAGGAGGACTATGTTGTTTTGAAAAGTCCTTTCTTTTGATTACAGGGTGACACTTCCATTGAACTATGTTTTCTTGCTTATTGGGGCTCCCGCTGATAAGTGGAGTATGTATTTATGAAAGAGCTGATCAAGATCAATTTGTAATGACCAAGACAGACACTGAGTGGAGGACAGCAGTGAATCATGTTTTATCCATCAAAAGAGAGATCAATAATTCTGATACATTTTCCAGGCATAGATTTTTATTGTCTTAAAAAAATGGCAAAATTATAGAGGAAATGCAATTTACGGTTAATCTCTATCCCTTAAATGAATCTTGAGAGATATTAATTTGGATTTGAAAATGCCTTTGACCTTTTTCAGTCAAGCAAACATACCTATAATTGCAATATAGAAGTCATTTCAGGACCTATTAAATAAATAGAGGTAACATAATTAGACTCACTTTCTTAGATCTGTTCTATGTATTTAAAGAGCTCTTGAAGACAGTTTAAGAAAACAAGCATGTTCCTGATTCAAATTCCTGATACTGGGTGAACTGTACCTGATTCCACACTGAACCTATGATATTAGTGAATTGTATACTATATATTGCATTCTCATAGAGTAACTATATTAATATTAGCAAAGTTAATGTCAAAGGATAAGAAAAATAGCATATGAGATGAGAGGGTTATTTCACCGAGATATAACAATCCTACATGCATCTAATATATGTGAGCTCTGGGTTCAATCCCCAACACAGAGAGACAGAGACAGGCAGAAAGAGGGAGAAACAGAGACAGGAAGAAAGAGGGAGAGAGAGAGAGAGACAGAGACAGAGACACAAACAGAGACAGAGACAAAGAGAGACAGAGACAGAGAGAGAGAGGTCTTCACAATACATGGAACAAAGTTTGTAAAATTTATGATGAACTAAGAGGAGAAATAGGTCTACATATATACTCACGGACTTCTACATTCATCTCTCAGTAACCAATAGAATTAGTAGATTTTTAAGAAAAGTGTCTAGAGAGATAGAAAACCTAGATAATATAATGAAACCTCTTCATCTAGCTGACATTTCTAGAACCCTACACAGAGTACAGAATGCACATGGTTTTTCTAAAAGCACATGAAACACTATCCAGACTAGACTATTTTCTAAAATAAAATAGTCTTTAACATGCTTAAAATGATTGGTCATACAACACACACTCTCAAAATAAGATGGACTTAAATTTGAAAATAATAACTGAACCATATCTGGAAAGTCCTCATATATTTGGAAATTAAACAGCACACTTACGAATAATCTATTAGCTGAAGAGGAAATTATGAAAGAAATTTCATTTGAGGTGAATGAAAAGGAAAAAAATTGAGGGAATCAGCTAAAACAGTGATAATATGAAAATTTATAGCATTAAGTTCTTATTTTTTTAAATGGTCATGTGTTAAAGATTTAGGCTTCTACCTTGAAAAACTAGAAAAAAGAGTAAATTACACCCAAAGCAAATAATGATATATATATAAGAAGAAGAAAAGGAGAAATTTTTTAAAGCAATCAATGTGGATATTTGGGTAACACTACAGGAAAATTGGTACTCTGTACATTGTTGTTGAGAATGCGAATTGTCATCTACAATATAGAGAGCGATTTAGAAATTTGAGTTTAAGATATAGATGGGTTATAGTCTACAAGAAAGCCATTTAGCATTTGTGTGTGTACTTTAGAGAACCTATGGTAAACGTTCTAGGAAAAACATGTGTAAGAATATACACAAGCTTAAACACCACATGGTTTCTCTTATATAAGAAACTCAGAGTACAAATAAAGACCAAAATAAAAGATAATAAGCAGTAGAGAGATGGAACATTTTCAAAGGGGAAGGAGATCAAGAGATGGAGGGGAGAGGGAAGGAATGGAGGACTGAAGAAAAAGGAATTAAGTAGTGTTGTGTACATGTACCAACTCCACATAACGAGTGTAAGCATTATGTACTGCAAACATGTACCAAAGGAAGGAGGAAGAGGAAGGAAATCAAGAGATGGGTAGGGGGGAGGGAGAGAAGGGAAAAGGGGATGAAAAAAGGAATTAAACTATATTATGTGCAAGTATCAACTTCCCACAAGGAAAGTAAATATTGTGTACTACACACACATACTAATACACTAAAATTTAAAATCATGTATTTAAGAACATTTTCCTTAAATGGCCTGGGGATGTAGCTTGGTGGGAGAGCACTAGCCCAGCATGTGCAAAGCCCAAGACTGAACCACCAATATCTTAAAAAAGCATTGGTAATAAGGGGGAAAGTGGAGGCAATTTAGCTTTATGGAATATAATAGCCGTTAGTACATTTAGAAATAAAATATCATTGTGTATTGTTTATGGATGTTTATTACAAACCTTATAGACATGAATAGGATAATAAAACTACTAAGTCATAATAGTTACTTAAGGAGGAAGAGATTAGAGACAAGGGTTCTGCTGTATAATTAGGTTTTTTTGTTTGTTTTTGAATTAAAAAACAGCCAGAAATGAAGAAAAATATTTTCGAAAGAAAGGAAATAGCAAGTCCCTTAGAACTCCTATTTATGCAATTCATTTCTACAATCCCTTTTATTCAATGGGGTTTTTTTGGTAAATATTTAGGTGTTAATCAACTGAGATATCCAAGGACAGAATAGCAAGAAGAATTACAATTCTTTATTCATCTGCTGTTTTTAGCCATCATTCCTAAAACAAGCGAGGCTTGATTGCAACACACACGTTTAGGTAATTCTTAATTTGCTACAATTACTGATGTCCTGTGCCCTCTGAATTTGACAGGTTAGAATTTCTGCTTTTAATAGGATGATGACCACCAGCCCTGAAACTCCCATGTTGCAGATAATTTACCTTTCATTCTTCTACTTGTGTTTTTAAATATTTCAAAGGAGTGTTACTCTAATGTCTTTCTATTCTCTCCTACAGTAACTCATCACATTAATTGAAAAAGAGTTCTGAAAAATATGACCTCAGTGGCAGAATGCCATGTGCAGTCCTGTGCAATGATTTAAAATGTGGCTGTGAACAATCCTAAATGACATGACGGCATGTTTCTGCAGTACTGTTGGGTAAAGAACTCTTTTGCAAATCCATAGCATGATCTCAGTAATTTAAAAATAATGTTAACAATAGCGTGTACGAGCATTCGAAGATACATCTATCGCCAGGGCTTAGGTCAAAGGAAGGTAGAGGTACCAAAATGTCAACTGTGTTTATCACCAGGTGACAGAATCCATGTGTGGTGCACTATAATTGTGGTCAACTTGAGCAGGAAGGCCCAGCTGAACTGAACTGGTGTGGTTCTGGGTGTAGAGCATCCACCTGAGGATTGTTCCTGATACAACATAAAGAAAAGGAGCAGAAGATGGGAGAAGCTGTTTCCCAGGAGAAGCTCTGTTGCAGCTGGTTCTCCAGAAAGGAACTCAGCTGTTCTCGCAGAAAGAGGTCCGGGCCTTGCTGTCGTTGAGGATGGCTGCTGTTCACTCTGGTGGAATTCTGGTCTTCATGTCTGCTGTGAGCATCATATCCTTGTTCCAGTATAGATTTCCTCAGCCTTTTAGTGCAGACAGGACTTACATGGGACAGTGCTGTGGGCTCCCAGCTCATGATTGGATCTTGCAGGTCTCCAGTGCATAGACAGATGTTCTGTGCTCTTCCTGCACTTGGCTTGTGTGTGTGAATGTTGTAACTTGTAAATGTCCTGTATTAAATCTGCTCTCTTGCAAATCATTGACTCTAGAATAGTAACTAATACACATGGACATATTTTATTTTATTTTATTTTCTATTGTGCAGTAGACAAAATACTAATCTAAATTACTTTCATAATTAATATCCAACTTCAGACTGAAGACAATTAATTTAGATAAAGGAAATTTCAAAAATACCATGCTTGTTGTTTTCCACTTTCTAGAAATAGTCAGTTAGTGTTAGACTTTTATATATCTTGTCTATGGTTGATTTTAAAATAGTTAAGTGTTATTTCCATATTTGTAACTGTATTTGGCTTTGAAAGGAGTACATTTCCCATCTCTGTGATTATTACTTTTGTCACAGACCTAATATTAAATACGATTTTAATTTAATATCTGAACCCAAATAATGACTAGATTGCTTAATTTCTTCCCTAAAGTAGAGGATTCTAAGCTTAGAAGTTCCAGATGACACCTTTGCAAGTGGGATGGTTTATATTCTCTCTTCATTTGTTTTGAAAATAAAATAGTATTTGAGTTGGTACCTACCACATGAAATTGAATACAAGAAAGATTTTGTTATAAAACAAAATGAACTTCTATTCTATTCTTCTATTCTATTTGGACTTCTATTATGTCCAAAAACAGTGGACACATCAAAGTCATATGCTGAGCTATTGTAAAATATGAGGAACTTGTAAAACTGTTATTCTCCAGCATTTGAACAATATCTAATCCAAATATTCTGATGCCATTTGCCAAGCACGAGGCTGAGAACACAAAAATGCTTGCTAAATATTTTCTCTTCTTTTCCTTCTTAGTCTTCTCATCAATAATATATTGGATTGACTTTTCGTATGAGAGCAGCAACACAAAATTTTTTCTCCAAATTTCTTAAGCTGAATAAAGCATCACATATTTATGAAAGTAAAGCACATTTCCAAATTAATAAGGATTTTATTTTACACCAAAAATATGGAATAAAAACTAGAATTCTGAGTTGGTATATCAATTGACTTCAGGTAGTTACTTCTGTCTCATTAATAGCATCATTATTCTCACAGTTGTATTATTGGAACTTGAAATCAGTGAAACAAATTAATGAAAATGTCTGGTGGAGAAACAATCATTTAGAGGGAAAAGGGGGTGAAGGGAGTGGAGGGGAATGGGAAAAAAAGAAGCAACAAGATATATCATGTACAGGTACAAATTCCCTATGATGAATGTTATCACTATGTACATCTAAAATGTACCCTTAAAATAAAATTTAAAAAAGAAACATTCATTTAGTCAAACTTGGCACTTTGACAATTGGATTTCACTTTACATATTTTACATATTTACAACTGTTGGTAAAATTATTTCTGATGCCATGTGTTTTTCCCCTGATTAGTTAGGCTATCTATGGATTCACAATGGCCTTTTCTGTGGTTGTTCCATTTGCCCAGACAATTCCTTCATCAAATTCAAGTTTCTGATCACTGCTCAATCAAGGACTTTATTTAATTCTGCAAACTCTTTAAACTCTTACTCTCAACTCGACACCCCTAATCCCTCTTTGATCTACCCTTTTCTTTTCTGTACCAGTCAACTTCTACTACACTATATAACTTATTCTTGTATTCACTGTTAAATGTATATTTATTTCACTAAGAATATAAATTCCATGAGGGCAAAAATCTTTGTCTATTTTGTTCAGTAATATATCTCAAGCACTTAAAACACTTCCTGGACCATTACAGGTATCAGTGTGCATTTGTTTAATTGTTTTAAATCAAATGACATAACAAAAAAAAATCAGCAATTATTCCACTATTTTTATAATGTGCATGATACTGCATATCCTACTATAGTTTGACTTCAAATCATCTTTCCTAATGTATTCAGTGAAAAAAGACCTTAACGATACTCCAGAACATGTGGGTTTTGATGAATGAATCAAAATTATGTACACAGACAATTGCTTAGTTGATTGGTTATATTAGTGGTTCTATTATAGTCAGTGGACATTTTTAGTAACATTGTTTTTTTCTTTTCCATGTAATAAAGTACAGGAGTTTAACAGAATTTTTTTCTGAAAATGCCTGTCTATCAAAACCACAGACTGATAACCCACAAATTCCTCTACTGTACAGGAGTTGTACTACACAACTGCAAAAATTAAGTAAAGAAGGGAAGTATAAGAAAGATAAAAAGCATTAAACTCTGACTTTCACTTTAAAAGGATGAGCAGTCAGTGAGAGAGGGAGGCATATAGGCCCACATACTGGAGATGTTCTTTTAGATCATCTTGTAGTTATAAGAGAAAAAAATGCAACAGAAATGTTGTAGGATTAAATGATTCGTTCATGCTGTGGCTCTGCTTTCTAAATATGCTTAGTGGTCCAGGCTACTGAGTGAACAAGTCATTCCAAAGTGGCCTTATTCAAGGAATCTAAAACAATGGCCCCATTTTTGTGGAAAAATGTATGAGTGGCCCTGAGCAGCTAGTATAAGCCATATCAAGGTCTCCCGCATCTGCGTGTCACTCAGGATGACAGATGATATAAGTGGAGTCTGATTAATATCTTGGGATGTTCAGTGAGCTAATGCAGGAGAGTCAGCGGTTTGCAGTAAATCTATTACCAACATCTTGGATGAATCTGACCTTTGCTGAACCAGAGTGGATGACAATACAATGCACTGCTATCATGGGCTGGCTAGCATCAAGGAAACTTCATACTTCATAGTGAAATAAAATTTTAATGAGCCAATAGCAGAATGTATATGTGGAGGTTTTCGGCCTCCATTAGTCAGTCATTTGTTGTGTGACCAAATACCTAAGAAAGACAATGGACAGGAGGAAGGGTTTACTTTGGTTAATGGTTTCAGAAGTTTCACTCCGTGCTTGGTTGGCTCCAAAGCAGAAACACGGCAGAGGTTGCTGCCTTTGTGTGTGTGAATCAAATACTGCAAATAAATCTTAACTATACTACAGTTATGGTAAATTATGAAATATAATTGTTATTCATTTTGAAGTCGGTTTCTCTTTGCTTTTGATTTTGTTTTTGTTTCTGTTTTTATTTTGAGACAAGATCTCACCAGGTAGTGCAAGCTGACTTTGAACTTGCTGTTTAGCCCCAACTGGACTTGAGCTAGCAATCCTCCTGTTTCAGCCTCCTGAGCACTGGGATTACGGGTATGTGCCACCATGCTCAGTGAAGTCTGTTTCTATTTGTTTTTTTTTTATATTATACTTTAAAATTTTACTGAGATACTCTTAAATGATTCCACTATTTTCTGAAGTTTTTCCCAATTTTCTTTGTTATATTTTTGGTTAACATATTAATTATACATATTAATAGGTTTGATGTGACATTTCAACACACAGATTCAGAGTGCATGGATCCAATCCAGCCTCCCTTTATTCCCCCTCCCACCACCACCTTTCCCAACCTCTTGTACTCATTATTCTACATTCAAGTTAACTTTGTTCAGCTTCCACATGTGAGAATGAACATGAGGCACTTGTCTGGTTCTGGTTTATTTTATTTAGCATAGTGTCTTAGTTACTTTTCTCTCATTGCTGAGACAAAATACTTGACACCCAAAGTTAAGGGAAGGAAGGTTTATTTAGCTCACAGTTTGTAGAGGTTTCAGCCCACAATCGGCTGGATCCAAGGCAGGGTGGCAGAGCAGACAGGCAGAAGGCAGCAAGTGAGCAAGGGGGTAAGCAAGGGGCAAGCAAGTCTCTTTCTATCCCTTGTGTTTTATCCAGGCCGCTAGAATTAGGGTGGTGCCAGGCCAATCAGTGGATTGATTTAGTAATCACACACAGTTAATCCCAGCGTCACACACTCTAGTTCCAGCCACCTCCGATCCAGCTACCTCTTACCACATGAGGCTTTGGGAGCACATCTAGACACAAACCATAACACATAGTGTCCCCAAGTCCCATGTATTTTGCTGAGAAATGAGAGGATTTCATTCTTCTTTATGGCTGAGTAATAGAAGTATGACTACCACTAACTAGAAAAGGAATATAACATGGCTAATAACAGCAGAGTGCTAGCAGGCACCAGACCTGAGCTCAAATGCCAGTCTCACAACTCACTGGTGGATGAATGAGGTCAGACTATTACCTTCACTGAGTTTCAGTTATCTTTTCCATCACCAAAGGAAAATAATCAGAGCTCTTGTGAGAGTTCACATGATACCACACATTTTGTAAATTTTAGCGCTTTTCTTCCCATATTCTTCAATAACAGTTTCTCGCCTGCTACTCATCCCCACCTCTGTCCCCATCTGCCATAGAAAAAATGATTTCCTCCATTCTGCTCCATTCTACTTTAAGCAGCCGTCTAACAGCTCCTTCCGGACCTAGTTCCTTAGGGGCCAGAGCCAAATCTACTGCCACCGGCAGTGTCTTTCTCCCAGAGATGATCTCTGATGGGTGTTTCTCAAAACAATTTTATTGCAGGAGCAGTTTAGCATTGCGTGATCTGATGCTGATCTGAGTACCTAATTCTAGAGAGTCGCCTTCAGCTGAATAAATGTGTGTGCATTATGTGTCTGTGTGTGGTTCTGCGTGTGCATTATATGAGAGATAGTGTATCATCGTAGTTTGGTATCAAATTATCTGATGTGGATACTAACTCTATCAACTTACATTTTGGACTGATAGCTTACTACTTCTAATCAAGTCGTTTTTGGCCAGGCTACTTCTCTAGGACTCAACTGTCTGATCCCTAAAATGGGATCATGGTAGTCCCTTCTTATAAATATAACAAAATTTAAACAGAACATCCATTTGCTTAGAACACAACCTGGCTTGTAGAAAGCACTTAATCACTATTACCCATGATTATATTCAAATAATAAGAATATAAATAACCACAGGAAGCTCTAACAGTCCCTAGATCTGATGTGTCAATTTAAAGGATCCTAAGAAAGGTTAACCTACATGAATAATTTTCATCCATTTATAGACAAATTAACGTGGGGGGTTTGTAGTGGTTACATTTGCTTTGAGGGCAGGCTCTGAAATGCTTTTCTTATTACTAAGACAGATTATTCTTCTTCTGAGAAGAAAACATCCACATGATATCAATTTTCACCTTATTTTTCAAATTGTAAGTGATATTTTAGGACATAGTTCTGTAGGATGGTATTAATTTGCATGGCTGTGTTACACTAATTTCCATGATTATTTAAATTGAAGCCAGCTCTTTAGAACCCTGGTGCAGTGTTTTAAACAAGCTTCCTCTCTAAACCCTAACCACATTCAATACTTTCTTTCTTTCTTTATTTACTTATTTACTTATTTATTTATTTATTTATTGAGTGCTGGGGACCGAACTCAAAGTCTTGTGCTTGCTAGGCAAGTGCTCTACCACTGAACTAAATCCCTGACCCCAACATTCAATAAGTTTAGACCACAGGCAAAGAAAAAAAATCACATTTGAACTCACAGGATATTTCTGAAAGATTTACGGGTTTGGCTATTTTGCTAATTGACCAATTCACTTATTCTTTGGTTTCACATATATATGATCCAGTCCACTGGAAGTATGATATTTGATCAACTCATCTATGAATATGAATTTTTTGCTCCTGTATCTGTTTCAAGTAAATTAATAATGAATGTCCAGATACCAAAATTACAGCTCACTCCAGGTTATTTTTACCATGCTAAACTATTCTAAAAATACATCTAGTCAAACTGAAAATTGGGAAGTTTGCATTAAAGATATTTCTATGCACAGTTTAATAATTCAACTACCTGTGGCCTTGGGCGAGATAGATAACTAGAAGTCTACTTGTTTCCAAAGTAACAGCCAATTATATTAATTTAAATTTTAAATCCTCTCACTGAAAATAAATGTCAGAATAATCTGTGGGAAGGCAAGGACTTAGGGCAATTGCTGTAGTATTGTTTCATTACCATAGCTGCATTTCATTCTTAGAGACTTATCTAAGTTTGGAAATTCATTATTTTAAGAAAGGAGGAAATAAGAGAAACAGATCATTTATAAGTGGGCTGCAGTCATTTCCTCCCAACTCCCAACCCTGCAAAAAGCTTTGACACTGATGTTAGATGAGAAGGGGGTTAGTCTCTAAACTCTATGCACTTTTTCAAATGTCTATTTAATAATTTTTAAATACCCAGGTTAACTGCCAGTTTTATCAAACAGTTGCTTTTCATTTATTCATTGTTAAGAATGTGTATTGTTTCAAGCACTGCTCTAGACCAGTCAAACCTTCTAGAGATGAGTGCCCAAACTGCAACCCCAAACCCATTTATCACAAAGTGCCAACACTGCGATTAAACCTAAGTATCTGATGCTCTGTTGCTGGGGACATGCGGGAACGACTTGGCTTGCACGTTGACAGAGAGGGCTCGGCGTGCCCCTGCAGCATGCCTGCCGTGGGCTCACCACCACTGCTCCAGGCAGTTGGGATAATCAGTGAATAAAGCCATCCAGTCTGTCACGGGGCAAGTCAAATTGCATTGTTGAAGGAGGGGTTAGAATAGGTAACAAATAATTGATTTATTATTAAAACTTTTCATAATACTGGCAAGTGTTATAGGAAAAGAGGAAACCGAGAAAAGGCAAATCTGGATTAAGAGAACTGGATTACAGTTTAGGGATGTTTGAAATGGAAAGGTGAGGCCAAAGAAATGGAGCCAGCCACGTGCATAGGGGAAGTGGAGAAGTTACTGAGTGTGAAGATGCACATGTGCCCAGTTTTTAGGACAGAAGACCTGTCAAAGTATTCAAAAAAGTCATGTCTTTTTTCTTTTCTTCCACTTGTTAGAGGGCAATCCCTGGCCCTGTCTCTCAGAGCTAGAGATGAAATAATTTACAAAAGAAATAAACGCTACTGCCTGCGTTCTCAGAACCTGTGACGTTCTGTCTAATTTAAACTCTGGTGGGACGCCTAGTTCCCATTAGTTGTCCCGACTCTCAGAAGATGGAGAAAGAACACATCGAACGAAGTATGCCGCTCAATTCAATGAGTGCTTATTAGTGCCTCTTGTTTGGCTAGAACAACTTTATTCAATTTAAGTTAATGCATAAAATAAAGCAGACATCCTCAAGGAGCCTTCAGCTGTAAGATGTACCGCAGATAAACGAACTCTCTGAAAGAAAACTACATGACAGTGCTAAAAAGAAATGTTGTGGAAAGGAAAGATCACTATTATCTGTAGTAGCTCAGAGCTTTCTGAAAAAGTGAGACCAAGGTTAGACCTTGGTGCTGTTGCAAGTGGGGGCGGTGAGGAAAAAGGCGGGAGCATCCACAGTCCTGGAATAGTTAAAGGAGGGAAGTCTGCTTGAGGGACTTCTTGACTGGGCATAATTAGTCACTAGATCAGTAAGGATCTCCACACCTGAAAGACATGGGGAGGTATAAAATCCACGCATGTTACGCAGACTACGGTGTCTTCCCTACAGACGCAGAGCTGGACCAAAAGGAGCCCAGGTACGGGAAGTGGGAAACATGGAGACTAAATATAATTATGTTACGTCTGGAGGTGGACTGTGACTTGCTGTCTTGCTAGAAAATATATTTCCCGGCGATTGTAAACCCAGCTACAGTAAAGAATTAAAGAAATCGAGTTTAAATTAAGAGAAGACAATTTATTTAGAGGACAATTTATTTAAAAGTGGTGAAAAAGGGGGAACAGGAGACGATAAATAGCTACTCCACAAGTAGGGAGCATTCGAAAGGGAAATATTTGTGGGCCCTTCATTGTAGCCCCTTTTTATTGAGGTTTTTCCCCTTGGGTTGGCCCTGGGAATCTGATTGGCTCTTGGGATTGCCGGTCACCTCTGCCTTGATTTCCCTCAGTTCTGTGACCTTTGTCTTTTGGCAGAGGGCAAATTTATGGGCAGGTGCCTTAGGGCTAGTTAAAGAGTCAAAGGTAGAGTTTGCTTTCTGTACGTTAATCAGATCACCTGGGGGCTTCCCGGAATTAGTCTCTTTGCCTTTATCTCTTTAACTATTAGAATGTAGCTGCTTTTATGTTTAAAGTCTGAGGAGGCCTTTACTCTATCTTTTCCCCATCTATGGGGACCCCGATCCCTACATTCCCTCCTCTGAGAAAAACTATCCAATTTCTGTTGGGGAACTGGGCAAAGACCGATCTGGCTTCTTCAAGCTGAATAGGGTTGTAGTCGGGGGTACAGTGGATAGGAATCTTTAGCAAGGAGGTTTTTTTTCTAATGGGCCTTGACAGAAGATATCTGGCAGCTTTATGGTGGGTTTCATCTGTAAGACCACTTAGGGTTTGACAGCCTCTAGGCAAAGAAAACAAAGCTTTACCAAAAGATTAAAGACATGTATGACTAAAGCCTGAGCAACAGGATGGAAAGGTAGACTGGATAAAGAGCCCTTTTAGATATGGTCTAATAACATTTGTAACTAGTTGGCCCTTAGGATTTTTAGCAGGGGTCAGTGCTTGGAGAATTTCCCTGTATGTCTGGCTTAAAATTATTTATATCTCTAGCTATGTCCTCTTATTGTTGGATGTTCAAGACCAAGTTAAATTGAGACCCCTGTCAATCATGATTTATCTCTCAATATGTCTAGGTCAGTCAAGTCTCCTCAGGCATTCTTTTGGGGTTATGATCAGAGCCTCTTAGCTCTTAATTCATCCTCTGTGAAATGTGTCATCTGCCAGGATGGGTCACAGTCTGTGCTAGACCACGTGGTGCTCCTTGGAGACATGGGAACAGTTTTCGTGTTAGTGACCCTCCTTCTGCAGGGTGCACACTGGCTGACTCTTGTTTGACCTCAGGGGCCTAACAGTCTCCTTGCTCAGGAGGTTGTGTAACTCACCAAGATTGTCTTGTAGTAAGGCTCCTTATGTCCTGGGTTCTTAGTGACCTTGGAGGGCCACGGCCAAAATATTGGCTGTCCTCTTAGCCCAGTTACCTTTTAGTTTTGGTCCCCCAAACCTTAGTTGTTGAACACCCAGCAAGAGAAGATAAGTTACATTTGGCGGTATAGTGGGAGCAGTTAATTTTATGACTTTGCTTAGATATCTAGTCTATCATATAGCTTTAAATCTGGATAAGACAACCACAAAGAGCCAGTTAAGCATGTATGGGCCAAACAGTAAGACCAGTAAAACTATTATTAATATGGTCAACAATTGTTTCTATCAGGAAGAACTAGTGATGATCTCCCACAAAGAGGGTAAGGAAAAGGTCTAGGGAGCTTCAGAATCGACATAGCATTAACCTGTCATCTAACATCTTGAACAGCCATTGGGACTTTAGTAGAAGAAGCAGAAATGTACACACAACAGCTTTTATAATCACACAAGTTCTTCCTTGTGTTATTGTTAGGATGTCTAAGTCTTGGGTCTCTTTAAAAGGTTGGTAAAGGGGCCTGGCCTACATCTTTAAGACAGAAGAGAAACTGGCTGAGGCTGGAATCTGTGTCAATAAAATATAGGGATTGGGCACAACTGGATGTAGAGGCACCACAGCCTCATTAATGAGGTGCAGGTCTTGAAGCAGTCTGTTTAGTAGGCCCCTTTGACTGACGATATAAAAGCTGACAGCCTCTCATAAGAATCTATTTAAGTAGTAAAGTGTAGTCTTTAGAAAACATAACAATTATCTTGGAACAATTTTGTCAAAACTAGTTCTTGAAACATGCAACAATTATAAACTTCTACAGAAAAAAAAAAAAACTTGAGATCAACAACCATATAGCATTCTAGCATGACAATCATGATGACCTTATTTGTGAACCACACCTAAATGTCCCATCTTAGTATTGAATAGCTCGTCAGTTACCATATCTAATTATAAGATATTAAATCACATATAGAAACCTATTACTTAATTCGCTATCTTTTAATAAGACACCAAGGTTTTTAATGCTTAACCTTTATTTTTAGTGTGACATTGTCTGGACTGTTTAGTACCTGAGAATCTCTAAGTGTCATTGTTAGGATGACCCTCCCCAGATGCCAAAATGGCCATTGCTGGTTTCTCACAAAGCCCCTTCCCCCCGTCTCTATGCCAGAATCTCCCGCCGAAACAATGACCCTTCCCCCGACTAGGGTCCTCAACTAGGTCTGTTGCGCCAATTTGCCCAGGGGAGGTGTCCACTACCTGGTCACCCCATACAGAAAGGACCAATCCCAAAAACACACTTTTGAGCCTCCAACGTCACGAAGGGGGGGGCGGCTAAGGGATAAAAGGCCACTCTCACCCCAGTGACGGGGGGAAGCTGTAACACCTTAATAAAGCTTTCTCCCACGGCTAGCGTCTTCAGCCTTTTCCCTTCCCCCTCCCGCCGCGTAAACCTAACAGTCATGACACATAACACATTATATAAGCTTGGAAAGAGAAAAGGAAACATTATTTGCATGGTGGTCTCGTGTTGGCTTCACATGTACCTCTTTTTACAAGTAGCTAGAACACAAGAGAAAGGCTGATATCTGAGGAGTTCCAAAGAAAATAAATTTATAGCCATGAACAATCTTAGTTTTGCATTTTTGAAAACCTGTATACCCAGAAAGCATGAATATACTTAGTATAGCATGGAATCAGCAATGATAAGTGTCACAACTATATAGAAACCTTTGCCCCTTAATTTAGTTGTATACTAAGAGCATCCTTTAATAAGAGAACCTCATTGTTCCATTTATAGAAAACTGAATCTATATAAAACACCACAATATAACAAACAAACCAATGTACAACACCACAATATAACAACCAAACAAATGTAAACATATTACAATAACATATTTATCATTTAACCCTTGGACGACAAACAATATAAACACTATAATATTATTTATTGGGGTGTGTCTCTCATAAGGCTATGAAAATTACTGGGAGTCCCATTAGTGAACAAAGACTGGAATAACTGTTTTCCAGGCAGCTGCTGCTTTATTCACCAAGGAGCTTGTCCAGCAGTTTTCCCAAGCCTAAGGAGTCCCCATTTAATTTCTCAGATGACTTGTGAGGACCAGATTAACAATGCGTCATTTTTTTCTTTTTTTTTTTTTGACCAATGAAAGACTCTCAAATTATTGTATATAGACAACAACAGACACTGCATTTGAAAAAAAAAAAAACCTTGATATCACCTGATTGACTGGCAACCTGGATTGAAGCATGTCTTTAACCTAAATGACACTTATTTTATCTATAAGCCAGCTTAAACTGTAGACATAAATATTTTAACCAATGAAAACTGTCTTTTCCATCGAAATTTCAAAAAGGCAAAAAAATCATTGAGCTCAAACAAAAACAGCTGTAGGCCTTGTTACTGATCATTGGTACCAAATTTGGACAGACAGACAAGGACACATAAGACAATTGTTTATAAATCAGAGCGCACTCATATCTGGTCATGGCCTTTTATGAATCAGGTATAATTATTTATTACTTTATAACATAAAGTTATCTGGAGCTCCTTTTTCTAGCTCCCTGTGGCTGCGTTCTTTTGAAGGAATAAACAGAGGGGGGCCTCCTCTAGGTTTTGTTCTTATCTTGTTGGGGCCCCACAGTTGGATCCCTCTCCACTCAGACAAGGGGAAGAAACTCGTCCCAAAACAGACAACTGATAAGCGTCAGTTTAACACTGAATTATCTACTCAGGGTGTCTCTAAGAACAAAGATCAGTTGGACATAAACTATTTCACTGCACATAAATTATCTCCCTCCTGTAAAACAATTCTAATTGGTGTATGGTGTTCTAATTTATAGCCCCCTGTACTTGGCCACCTTTTCTGATCTGCTGAGGGATAGCCTGGCCATGCTCTAGTACCATAGAAGACAAGGACCTTCCTTTTTAA
>PVJO010024832.1:0-23721 GCA_004026905.1 Hystrix cristata
AAATTAAAGCTTAATTTTATTGCTTTCACAAAGGTATATTCAGTAGGAGGGAAAGTGTAAGCAAAATTCGAATGTTTTAATGAATTAAATGTAATGATTAAAAGAGGTAAAAATCAGCAGAGATTTTTTTTTACTCCATCTACAAATTTTTATTTCTCTATCATTGCAAGATCCTTTTTACATGTAAAGTTAATTTCAAGCAATTCAGTGGTACAGATTTATTGGCCAGGACTTTAAAATCTCCCCACTAACCATTCATTTCCTTTTCCTTATGAGATCCATTTTCTGTACCACATATTTATTTTGCCTATACATTTCATTATAAGCAAGGGTTGATGGAATTGCCAATACTAATGAAATCTTCAGTTAATAGATTTTTCTTCATAGGAATGGGATGAATTGGCATTATAATAGTGCACACAGTAAGATGTGTGCACCATTAAAATATTTTTATATATTAATCCCAGGACATTTAATGATATGGAGGAATTTGGCGTAAATATCATCTTTCCAAATATGCCAATTTCTTCAACATGTTTTATTGTTCTATACATTTCCAAATATTTTAGAGATTTGATTTGCATGTTCGAATTGAGTAGGTTAATAAATCATATCCCTAAGTGTAAAAGTAGCAGAGGAGAAAATCTTTATTGTCTTGAAAGCAGAGCAAAGATTTCTTAGGATGTGAAACATCAGGCAATCATTATGTTTTGATGATGACCTTGTTAAGAAAATTTAAATCCAGATATAGACTCACAGAACATATTTACAAAACATATATCAAGAAACGAGTTACTTTGTAGTACATAAAGAATTCTTTACACTTAATAATTAGAAAAATAGAAAATCAGGGAAATACTTAACAGAAATTATACAAAAGACATGACCAAAATGGACAGAAAAAGACACTCAGTATCATAAGTCGTGTGGGAAACATAAAGTAACTATGAGATGCCTCTATACATATACTTGAGGAGCTAAAATTGTTTGTAAAAATAATTTTATAAAGAGAAGGAAACTAAGGACACCAATTAGGAGCAATGATGTGGAAGAACTATAACTACAATATATTGAGTTTAGAAACAAAATATTATAGCAATTTTAGAAAATAGCTCCTCATTTTCTTATAAATTTAAACCTGTTTTTACTGTGCAGTAATTCCATTACTTGATATCTATAACAGAGAAATAAAAGGATATATTTACATATCAACTTATATATAAAGTTTCACAGCAGACTTTAATAATAGTTAAAAATTGATAAATCAAATATCTATTAATATATTTAAAATTATGATTTATATACTCAGGGGATATACTCAGTAATAAAAAGAAATTAACTAATTTTATACATAATAACATCTATGAAGTTCAAGACATACTGAGTGCAATAATGTGGACATAAAAAGTGTGTAATAAATTGTTCCAATTAGAAAGAAACTATGTAGAAGTCTCATGTATCATGAAAGGTAGTTGGCTACCTGGAGCCGGCGTTAAATTTGATGTAAATGGTGACCAAAGCTTTGGGGGTGATGGAATGTTGCATATTTTACAGTGGTGGAATTTACACAGTACTTGCATTTGTCATAATTTGTTAAAGAGTTAATTTGAAAAGGATGCATTATAATGGATGTAAAAATCACTCAAGTTGAACTCAAATACATGGCTAGAACTGCCAATTGGACATAATTCTCCAGTTTACCCATACAGGGTATTTTTTGATGTTGGTTGGTATATTAAAGCATTTAACTCTAAAATATCTTATAAATGGGAAGGATTCACTATTTTAAAGGAATTCTAGATTCTTGTTATTTGCCATGAGTAAGTATAAGGGATAGTTAAATGATTATGATTCTTTTTCTTGAAAAAGGAAGATCTATGTTTTGATGACTTTCATTCACATAAAAGCATACATACTTTTTCATTTTTAAATTTCATTCTACATTCTGTTAAATTACAGGCAGTCCTATACTTTTTACATTTGATGTATATAGTCTATACACAATAGCCTAATTTGAATACTTTGATATCCATCATCATACAAGTAAAATAATTTGAAATAAGATTAGAAGAGCAGACCATCTTAGTTTGGAGGCGTTGACTGGGGTTAGGCACCCATTTGAAGGGTCTAATATGTGCGAACCCTAAGGTTGTTTTGAGACAGCATTGGGACTCTAGGACTACTATACACTTTCCTAATTGCCAGAAAATTAGAAACAGACATTATGCACCTGAGGGCCGAAAAGTTATTTAAATTACCTAGCTTGGGGGAAAGTCTGTGAAAGTTAGCTCTCCACTCTGCTTGCTGTACACAAGCAGCCCCAAAGGCTCAGGTTGCTGTAGCTCAATGCTGGGTGCAATGTGTGCTTGGTCCTGCCGGTCAACTTTCTCTTACTTAAAACTGTAACACAGTTTTGTTTTTCTTTTACTTTAATTTCAATGAGTTGTGTCTCTCCATCAAAAGAATCTGTAAATCTTATAAAACATTTTCAATATATTTCTAAATAAATCTAGAATCACAGAATATTTTGATTTAGTGCAGAATGTCATTAAATGCCTTCACATTCTATGTACATAGCTTAAATGAAAAACAAAGCAATGTAAATCTTAAGATAAACATTTGTAAATTTAATTTGGAGAAGGTAAAATCTACTGTGCTCAATAAATTTACAAATCAAATGGTAAAAATCATGTACTATGTTCATGTATCTACAAGTATGGCCTAAACTCCCAAATAGCGTAAATATTGAGACTATATATAAATAAAATTTTCCCAAGATTTCAATTTTAGGAGGAATATTGACAAACAGGAAGACTTGCAGCAAAGGATACAGGGTGTGATGAAGGATGAAGAAGTAAAACACTGTAATATCCAGCTCAGAAATTACCATTTTGGTGGGAAATTCTTGCAGTTATTTAGTCTTTACAGGATAGTGAAAATCCATGAAGATGTCTTTGAATGGATGAAAAGTATTGACGTAGGAAAGTCCCAGGGCCCAGGGCTCTGGGCTCTAACAAGGAGTCATAAAATCCTTCCCCAGCTGTTTGAAAATGGTTAATGGCTGATCCAACCTGTCCCTAGTCACACACTCCCCCCTCATTCTGTACCCAGTGCCTACGTGCTCCTCAGCATTAATGTGGAAGCGCACCTTATTAATGTGGAAGCTTTTAAATCCTGTCCTTATAGGGAGAATGAGGGAATTAGCAAAATGGGATGTTGTAAAATCCTACAAAAACTCTGAAGTTGCTTTGTTTGGGGCCCAGGGTCTTGGAGTGTGTACCCTCTTGGGTGTGTTGACGTAAATGAACCTGAGTTCTCCCACTCTCTGAGTGGCGCTTAGTTTCTTGACAGTCTGACTGCTATTAACATGAGCTCTAACACTTGCTGTCAAGGTATATTAACAAAATATAAATTATGACTTAAGCTTCCATATACCATTTATTTATGGACTTACCGTATACCCATTTATTTTAAAAATTCGTATCTTTTACAGTCTTTCAGGACTACTTTGCTTGATTGATAGACAAATTTTTGTCAATCGTGAAGTTCATAATCGATTTTGAGAATTTTGTCAGCTTTCGCTTGCACTTTAAACTTTTCACGATGTTTAAGTCAACATGAATATCGAACACTGAATATTTGTTGTTTTCTATTTTGCCAAACACAATTCTACATGATCTCTTTACTTAGTCCTTGCAAATTCCCACAAAATAAATATTATAACTCCATTTTTAAAATCTCCAATACTTAAGTAAATGTAGAGGCCGAGAAAAGAAATGAAAGTGCCTTCAAAGGGGATTACGTAATCAACACTGTGTATTCCGGCCCTAGTTTAGATGTAAGCCTAAATCAGATTTGTGATCTTGAATAAATAAATTTGATCTGTGTTACTTAGCATTTTTATTAAAAGTAATGAGGATACTGGAATAGAAAAGTTCCAGGATTCTTTCTGTTTGAAATTATTGTCTCTTATTCCAGTAGGAATTTTATTTTGTTTTCTATTATATCTTGGTCATTTTTTCAATGGCAACAAATTTTCACTTTCCCTGGAAAAAGACTGTTACAGTCTTATAGAATTTGTGCTCTCCTTTTTCTATTTGTTAACAGTACCAGTAATTGGAAGTCATAATATAATTTTAATTTAGTGATTAGAATTTCTCATTCTGCATAATATTGAAATTGCTAAACTTAAAATAGGACATTCTTAACCAACCTGGAAATATTTTCATATAAAGAAAACTTCATATATGGCCTACAGTATCATTCTTCATTTCTATCTGTTAAGTAGTAAGCATCATTACATATAGACATTTCAAATATTTGTGCAGAATATTTTATAGAAGTTTTAGTCTGGCACAAAGGTTTAGAATAACATAAAATTTTATATGTTGAATATACTTATATTCTTTTTATAGATATGTAGAACTTAATGAAAAAAAGAAAAACAACAGAAAATAAGTTGAAGTTACATAGTTTAATGTGAATAATAATGAGCTTGTCATTCTAAGTGATTCTCTTTGTTAACAGTTGGCTTTACTTTTCTAAAGCATCTTGAAGAGGCTGATTTATTTCTTTGTAATTCAGATATTCCCATGTACGTGTATTAAAAAGACGCAGCCAAA
The DNA here is from genome assembly GCA_004026905.1 of Hystrix cristata. Classification (NCBI taxonomy): domain Eukaryota; kingdom Metazoa; phylum Chordata; class Mammalia; order Rodentia; family Hystricidae; genus Hystrix; species Hystrix cristata. The sequence goes on from PVJO010024832.1 coordinate 4,623, forward strand.
TTAGTTTATCGAGCTCAAGTCAAAGGGGTGAGGAATATTTTTACTGGTATAGAGATAAATATGAGTTAAATAAGGAAGGAATGGATATTTTGACACTCTTGCTTTCTACCAGACTTTTTATACCCAATTCCCTACTTACCTACCTACATTCAAAATGTTCAGAATAACCTTTAACTCTTTCCTGTGCTCTTCCTTCTTAATGTATCATGGAGTTAATTATTTGAAACTGGCTTCTCATATATGGGCTTTCAATCTCTTCCTTAAACCATCACCACATGAGGTGATAGTTACTGTATATCTCTTTATACTTAAACCACAAAAATACATTAATGAGATGAGGGCATAGCTCACTTATAGAGTGCAGGCTTCGCAAGTGTTGGGTCCTGAGTTTAATCCCTAGCAACCTTGTCTACTTTTTCACTCAAAAAGAACCTCTTTCAGGCTGCATCAAAAATGTGCTTTCTTTTGCAGCTATGTATTAATAAAAGATAAACATAAAAAATGTAAAAATGCTTTCTTTTAAAAGCAAGGTTTATTTTAAAAGGTAAAATGATTAGATTTTTCAAGTGGAGTGTTTTTTAAAACCTATAACATAACCATTCAACAGATAATACTTCAAGGTTAATGAAATTTCACCTCATACGAATGTTCTGAGGAAAACGGTAAGTCTAATGTATGCTAATTACACTTACTTTGATATACTGTTCCTCATGTTAAATATTCTCAAAAATGTTTTACCACTTAAAATAATCATATATGGAACAAAAGAAAATACCATATTTTAGTTTCATAACCTTTGCCCTTTGTTCATACCCTTTCGAGATAACTAATACTTGTAAGTATCACATTGGTCTTAATCTACAGTATATTTAAAGAGGTAAATTACTTCAATAGCTATTGCATATGGTTAATGATATGTAAATACAAATTTGATTCTTTTCAGCCTCAAACAAACAAAATTAAAAATACTTTCAGAAAAGTCATGGAAAAATGCAAATAAAAAATGATTTGCTTCATGCACCAGAATGTTTGCAACTTGTCTTTATGAATTATGCATATAGGTAGCTAATCACAGCCATTATATTTTGTGAATCTCTGTAAATAACATCCTCATTCACTGATGTTATGGGAACAGAAATAGAAAGTATTGAACTGGGATTCAATGAACCCTTTTCCTGCTGGACCTATATTCAATTTTAAAGATTACCCAATTGTTTAAGTGCTGTGCTTTTGGGAAAGACAGATAACTAAGAAAGATTTTATTCTTAGACCTATATATTACCTATATATTATTTGTGTAGATAGATATGTAGGTATGTATATATATATTCATATGTATAGAGCTATGAATTTTAATTTTGAGAGGTATGATCTTACCCCATAAAATACTATTCAAATGCATGTTTTTTAAAATTATTCCAAATTTACTTATGTTAGTTTTTTCTTAACAAAAAATATTCTGTCTTAGTTACTTTGCTCATTGCTGAGATGAAATACCTAACACCCAGAATTAAAGGAGGAAAGGTTTATAGTACCTCACAGTTTGTAGAGATTTCAGTTCATACCTGGCTGCCTCCAAAACAAGGTGGCATGGCAGAGGGGCATTGAAGAGGAGAAACAGTTAGCAGGCTGAAGGCAGAAGGCAGGAAGCAGAAAGCAACCAGTGACCAATGACTAGAGACTCTCTGTTTCTTATATTTTATCCAGGCTACTCAGTGTTAGGGCAGGTAGCACTCACACCCAGGGTGTTGCACACTTAATCCTACCCAGAACTATGTCACACCAACCCATGGACTAATTTAGTAATCGCACATCCTTGATATCAGCATCACCCACTTCAATCCAGCTACCTCCAAAATGCTCCTCATAGCTGTGTGAGGCTTTGGAGGAACATCTAGACACAAGTCATAACATATTCTGTCAAATAATTTTTTGTCTTGACTGTGATGACACTATCAGATATTTGTAAGTATGAATTATTTCCCAAATATTTTGACATAGGTTGACAGGAAAAAATCACGCAAATTCTTCACATCTCCTTGGATCTAAATCTTTAACAAAATGTGCTTACATATTTTCCAATCAAAACAGGAAGATTACATATTCTCCATTTGTATTTTGGTGGCTTTTATGGTTTAAGTGTAAACTGTCTCCAGTAGACTCATGCACTGAAGTAGCAACGCTCACAGGGGTAAGCCTGAAAAGGCAAGGGGATCACGAGATTGTCAAACTCAGTAGAGTAATCCCATCACTGAATAGGCTCATTAGGACTCGAGGTCCAGATGGAGAGAGAAGATCACTGTTGGTATGTTTTGAATGGTATATGTCTTACTTTGGCTCATTTACTCTCTTCTTCTTGGCTGCTATGAAGTGCGCAGTTTTCTCTCCTTGTAGACGGGCAACGGTGGACTAAAACCTATAAAATTGTGAGCCAAAATAAGCCCACTGTCCTTAAAGATTTGTATATGAAATATTTTGTCTCAGAACCCAAAATCTGAATAATACATTAAATTTGGGTTTTGATTTGATCAATAGAAGGTAATAGATATGGCGCATCAGTTCCCAAACTAGCTTTGAAGAGGATGTACAAACTTGGACTGTTACTCTTAGATTTCTATTCCTGCAAGCTTTTGGAAAGATGAAACACTCATAGAAAAAGCTGAACCAGTACAATCAAGACCATTCTCTGTGTATGATGAGGCCTCCAGAGATTAGAAAGAGTGTCCAGATAAACTGAGCCAAGATCAGCTGAAATTGGATTTGCTGAAATAATAAACAATTGTTTATTATACAATCTGTTAGGTATTGAATAAGTGAGATGTTTTGAAATCAGTAGCTTTTATTATTTATTCCAGCATCTCTTAAATATTCCAAGACTACAAATTTTATTAACTTTTTGAAAGTTAACCTCTACCACAACTGATTGTTGTAATTACTAAACTTTGAGAAGAGGGGAGTGTAAGAAAAACAAGAAGGCAAACCATGTAGCCATTACTAATACATGAGATTTCTGTTATGGCTTGTGTCTAGAAGTGCCCCTAAAGTCTCATGCTTTTCAGAGGTGTCTAGGTTAAGGGTATGAGATGCTGGGATAAGGGTGTGTAATTATAAATGAGTCCACTGATTGGTTTAGCATAGTTCTGGGTTTGGAAAATGGGTAGGCTCACCCTGGGTGTGGGTGATACCAAAGGGCAGGTAACCTGGAAGGGACAAAAGGGAGAGACAAGCTGTTGCTGCTGCTTCACTACTTTACTACTTTGCTGCTTTCTGCCTTCCGCCTTTTACCTGCCATGAGCTGTTTCTCCTTTCTGATGCCTTCTCCCATGCCACCCTACTACGGAACCAGTCAACTATAAACTGAATCCTCTACAAACTGTGAACTGCAATAAATATTTCCACCTTTAACTGTGAGTGTCAAGTATTTTGTCTCAGCAATGAGAAAAATAACTAAAACAACCTCTAAATAATAAATCAAACAACAGTAATAGACACAGGTTTACTATAGTAACAAATTTACAAGAAAGGAGGGGGGCAGAAATTGCCAAAAACAAATGATAAATTGTTTTTAAAATTAAAAAGGGAAAGAGAGAACTAGGGTTTTTTTTTTTAATTTTAAGCTTTCCAGTACTAGTTAAAATTTGTGTAGTATCAATTGCATATATTAAAAAATTAAGAAAAGGATAATTATGGTGGTGCATGTGTGTAATCCCAGTATTTGGGAGGCTGAGGCAGGAGGATCACTGTAAGGTTGTGATCAGTCTGGGTTACATAGGGAGTTCAGATCTAATCTGGAATACAGAAGAAGACCCTGTCTCAAAGAAAACAAAACAAACACAAATTAAGAAAGGACAGTTATTAGCCTAGTTCAAAACACACTATTGGTATTGTTATCAATTTATATTTGGGACCAGAATTATTTCATCTTCTGGAATTTTAAAATTTTTCAATGTTTGGATATATTCAATAGCCTGAAGAAAATTACATATATGTAATTATACGAATATTAATATCTCTATATAAATGCATGTATTACCTAAATATATGTAGTTTGCATATTTTATGCACCAATATATAAGCACATATATTTACATATAAATATTTATGTGTAAACAATTTTTTCATGGAACAAAGTTTATGTACCTTCAATCAATAGAAAATGCAAAGGTCTCACTATCTCAGTCACCCATGTGAAATGTAATTTTTCACATCACCATCACTCATGAATCTAAATTCTCGTGTTACCAGAGAACAATCATTAAATTTCTTACACTTATTTCCACTTAAATACTTGAAAGATAGAATATGACATACCACTAAGACAGTGTTCAAGGTAACTAAATAGAGCAACAACATCACCAGGATATCTCTGTCGACTGCTAACCCACAGGAAAAACAAGAAATTGCAGCTTTTTGTTCACACGTAGTGCTGTGCTTTGATCAGGAGTTTATTATATGTATATGTGTGTATACATATGTATGTATGTATTTTTAAAAAGAAACATCACAAGCAGTTGCAGGAGCAAAAAGCTGTTCCTTTGAGGGTGAGGAGGCATCCGTTGTGGGGCATTTTAAATGTTTTCTCATGTCCTCTGCTTCATTAGCAACATTTTTGTTGCTTGGTTGTTTTGTCACAGAACTATCTAGTTGATTTTCTGTACTGACATGATTTCTTTTTCTGCCTGCTGCTCTAACCCTTGACTAAGCCCAGGCACATTTGACCAGCTCATCCGTCTTCACTTTTTCCAGCGTTAAGGATGCCATCTTCATAGTCATCATTCTTACAGCGATCTTGATTCAAATCATTCCAGCTATTTGACCATTTCTCAATAAATGAGGACTGAAGCCTCATCATTGAGGTTAAAAGCTTTTTTGATGTCCACTTTTTCCAGCTAACAGGTGGAATGTGAAAGTATACTTTTTGCACATGTATGGAGGTCTGACAAATTTTTGTCTATTGACATATAGAATCCTTGAAAGCCACCATGTTTTCATCTTTATTACTGAACATAGTCTCAGGCCAGAGGGTGTGTCGGGCACGCCCACTGTGTATTCATTTACTCTGTTCTAACTATTGGAAATAGAATACTTGTCATCCTTCATGCTAAACTTATTTTGAAAGCCATCTACTCCCAAGCCTCTGTTCACTGCTGGTAGCATGCTGACCAAGAACACTTTTATATTTCCTTTCAAATGATCTGAAGATACTCAAGTCACATGGCTACATTTATTAGGTCACATTTGTGGAAAAGTAGGTAGCATAAGAATTATTTTTATTAGAATTCCGACTGGAAAATAAAACAATAGCCAAGGAATAATAAAATCTTGCAGTCTTCACCCAGTCCCACTTCCCTTTACTAAGCAAACTCCAGTTGTATCAAAAGTGCAACCAATCAGAAGAGATGTTCGTGGTGATCCATACTGTTTTAGTAGTGTAATAATGGACTGCTAAGAAATCCACTCCTTTGAAACAATTAGAACTCAAAACATTGCCTAAATCAACAAGTCCACTGTAAGGGTAACAGTGGGGTGGGGTTTTATCACATTCTGAGAGAGTTGCTTCATTTTTGGCATCCTTAATCTCCACAAGCTCTATAAGGTTGTTTTTGTCAAGTGTAGTCAGTGTTTAAGCAAATAACACAAAAATAGAGATGTTTCAACACTTTAGATCGGTTTTGAAATCAGATTTTCTTGTGTATTGGTCTTGACAATCTTGTCAATGATTTTCTCCACTGCTTTATGATGAACAGACACTTTATAACCATAAATCTTAAAACTTTTTTTTTCACTAACTTTTTTCAGTGTAGAGATTCAAAAATTTATCTTTCTGTTTCTTGGAGTTATATATAATCATCACTTCAAAACCTACTTTTGAGTAAATTATTTCACACCTACAATGCTGTCCAATTTTGCTGAGAGCTTGATTTCTTGAATTATTAATAGACCCACAGGTTTTTTTGTTTTTTTATTACTGTTTTCAGTAGGAGCATTTTCAGGCTTTTTTTTGGTTGTTTTTTACATTGAACAGTATCTTTATGCCATAGAGTAAAAATAATAAAAAATAAAACCAAACAAAAAAATTCTACAAGGTGTGATATATGTAGTTCTTGGGCCTGTGTGGGATATTTTAGGTAATCTGTCTTTGGTACTCAGCCTGCACAGTTTCCATTTTAATCCCTAATGTGTGAATACTTGCTTGGGGAAAATGGGCATGTGAGGGCCCCTGGGAGGGTTTGTCTTTCTTTTGGAGATGCTAAATAAACTATGTATTTTGTGCCTGCTTTTTGAATGCCACCTACCACATGAGATCCAGCATGGAATTTTCCACTGGTGGCATAAAGTCAGTGCTCAAAAAGTTGTAAATTAATGGAGAATTTCCAATTTCAGATTCTCTGATTAGAGATGCTCAATCTGAACCACAAAGCCTCTATAAACATTAAAATAGTTTATACTTATACAACAAAATATAGAAATAGATACATTGATATCATATCTGATACTGTGTATGTGTATGTGTGTTTAAATGGAAAAAACTCTTTAGAAGTTTTTATATAACTTTCAGGTTTCATAAAAATCATTCCTGGCTTAAAAGTATATCCAGTTGTATAGCACAAATAATTACAATGATAAATTTATTAACCATTATTAGTTATTCTGGCAATCATAATTTTTAAATATGTTTAAAATAAAAAGTAAACAAATTTCATTTTGATTTTTCTTAATTTCTGATACCATGCAAAGCTTGTTTCAATGGCCTTCAATTTTCAGGCCATTCTAACCTGTGTTTTCAAAACTTTTTAATCAGTGCAACTGTATTATTGCCTTATATAGATAAGGTAAAAATTCTTAAAATAACTTGACCACAATGTTTATACTGTGGCTTAGCTCAAAAGGCATTCCTAGAACAGGAGAAAGAACATTAAGAATCCATCATTTATTCTACTGCAGTATTCTATACTATACTATATATTATACTTGTATTATACTAATACTATACTAGTATACTATATTATATTACTACTCTACTAGTATAGTATGCTATACTAATACTACACTAGTATTCTATACTAATTTATCAACGAATTTATTGCACTTTCCAAATATCCCTTTCAAAATCCATAGGTAGCAGTCACGAAATCTGTGATAGTTATGTCATTTAAAGTAGTAGGAACACATTCAAAACACAACCCCATAATAATAATTTGACTTTTATAGGATATGTTTTAATTTCTAATATCCTTCATAAATTCATTTTCAATTTTCAATATCAGTTATAACACTGTATATTTACTTATTCTTAGTTTTTTTCTCTTCCTTGAAAGCTACCTGAAAGCAATGATTTTTAATCTTCTATTCATTAGTCCGTCTGTGATGTGCAGGGACATGACTAGCAATTTTAAATGTCCAAATAAGAATTATTAAAAGAATAAGGGAATTCAACTCAATTTAATTCATGAGAGTCATACCTTCTTGAAGATGCTGGATGAATTAGACTTAGTCCATGCTCTCAAGCATTTAGAAACTCAAGTATTCAAAGTAGAAGCATTTAAAAAATTGAAACTATGTTCTATGGGATGGGTAGATAAACAAAAGAGCTTTTGAAGGAAAAATGAATCTTGAAAGGAAGGTAATGAAGATTCATTCTGAGATTGACTCCAAAGAACACAAATAGCTCATGAGTATAAGGACGTTCCAGACTGATGTAACAATACAATGAAAGGGAGTTTTGAGGACAGCAGCGTGGAATGCTGAACAGCTGGCAGTGTATTTAGCATAAAGTAAGCACACTGATAAATGGTAGAAACACAGAACGAAGTCAAAGGAGGCAATTTTTGAATACTTTGGAGATACATATACATATACATGTATATATATATATCTCACAATTTTTTAATCTAGTCACATGTGCCACAAACCCATCTTCATGTCACAATGCTTGCACAGTGCAAACACCTGCAAATAACTTCAAAAGCTATTCTGACCTTGGTAGACATTGTAATATACCGATCAGTTCTTCCAGTGACAATGTTGTCTCAATTGTCGGGACACGAAGATAGCAGGCACTGAGAAATATTTTATTGAGTGTGTATTGCAAATCTATCTCTCTCTTCCATTGCCTCCTTTCTTCTACTCCGTTTCACAAGTTTTGTTCTGAAATGCTCTTAATTTTGCACACTAAGGTCTGTATGTCACATATCATTCCAGGTAACTCCAACTATGATCTGGTATGACTTAAATTTTCACTGTTTTTTTTTTTTTTTACTTCCTCTTCCTTTATATTTACTAACTGGAATCTAACATGTATTTGAAAGTAGTAGTTGTTTCATATAATACTTGTAAATTATATGAAATGGAGGAAATATAGCCACACAGAATTCTTTGTGTTGTTTAACATATCTGAATATTTCCTTACAATTTCAAGTTTTAGTTCATTTTTATGAATAAAAATCTTTGCATATAGCTATGATATTTTTGAATTTGTTATTTCCATTTGTAATATAAGTATACACAAAGTAATTTTGACTAGATTTTGACTAGATTTCCTTTTGTAATATAAGTATATACATAGTAATTATTTTTTAATTTTCATTAGTACATGTTTGGAGTACGTAATGATTACATTCATGGCAGGAAATATGCAGACTAATATTTAAATTAGTAATAGAGTTACTAAAATACTACAATGCTATGATAGTATAATTTTGAAAATATTTTTCAGTATTGATTACTAGAGAATGATACGGATTTATGATCTGATATTTTAAAACCTGTGACTACAACTACAAAAAATAAAAAAAAAATATTTTGTAAATACACTTGATAGGAGGAAATTGGCCAGAAGTTTATTTTGGGGGAACTTTTCATTAGCAAAATAAGAAATTATGTTATTTTTAGGACTCTTGTGTATATCTTTTATAAATATTTGCTTTTGAAGAAACAGAAGAATCTATATTATTATTACTTCATGAAAAATTCTATACTAAATTTTCAAGAGCACGTAAGTCTTTATCATTCATCAGTTTTTTTCCACCAACATTCATTGCCTTCCTGTATATTTGAGTTTCAGACATTAGTTAAGAATCTAGCAGTAAACAAAAGAGGTAACAATCCTTGCTTACAGAATTCACATTTTTTACCCTAAACATTAAGGCTATTTACAGTATTTGATTTTAGAAGACATTTAAAAGATTTTTATGACATTTTATAATACATATTTCAAAAATGATCAAAAGAAATAATATCATTTATGATTGTGACTACTCTAAATAAAAAAAAATGTATATAATGTGAAAACATAATCAGATATTATATAAACAATGCAATAGTTTAGTATTTCTGACAGAAAATTAGAATTTGGCAGTAATGACTAAATGATCATTAGAGATTGAAACTTCGATTCTAGAACAATTATAGAACCTCTATCTCTACATCCGTAGAATTTACCACTCATAGGCCATTTATCCCTGATCTGAATTCACTTGTCAGGACAACTTAAAGACTGATGACCCTAATTTGGTATGCAACGCAGAAGCTCATGGAGGAGAGCATTTTGTCAACATTCATTATGAGAAAATTACCTAAAAAGAAGTAGTTATTCTTATTTGAAAATTCATTGCAGGCTGGGGATTTAGCTCAGTGGTTAGAGTGCTTGCCTTGCAAGCACAAGGCCCTGAGTTCAATCCCCGGCACCAAAAAAAAAAAAAAAAAAAAATTCATCGCATTCATAATTTTAAAACAAACAAGAAAAAATGAGTATAAAAGATCATTTCAAATATAAATTGAACACAGTATTTGTCTTTCAAATGTTTGAAAAATCATTTTTATTCTTTTTGTATTTTATTCTATGCTTACTTAGGTTTTGGTATATCTATGGTGGGAAGTTAATTTTTAGAAGTAGGATCTCAGCTTACATTGCTGGAGGATGAGAAGAATAAACTTGAAATAGTTTCCTGGAAATAACTTCACATTGCCAACATATAAAACATAGCTCTACATGATGTGTAAATTTATTGAAAAAAAATGTGTAGCATAAAAATCCAGATACATTTTATTGTACTGAAAGTGGTCATAATATGCAGCCTTAGAGGAAAGCTATTCTTTATGTAAATGTGGTATTTTGAATAATGTGATGCAGTAAGAAACCATGAGCATCACACTGTAATATTTTACCAACTTCTAATAGAGCATGAAATTAAAAAGGTAAAGAATGTATATTGAATATTAGTAAATAGAAAGCAAGAAAACCCATAAAATTACTGAAAGATGATATCAGATGCCAGATACTGAATATAATTTCAATGAATAATAAATAATCAAAATACAAGCTCTTATATATGTATACCTTATATTTAAACATAATTCTTTTTTCTTTTTCTTTTCTTTTTTTTTTTTTTTTTTTGATGCTGGGGATCGAACTCAGGGCCTTGTGCTTGCCAGGTGGATACCCTGACCACTGAGCTAAATCCCCAGCATAAACTATTTTTTTTTTCTTTTTTTGTACTGGGCCTTGAACTCAGGGCCTTGTGCTTGCTAGGCAAGCACTCTAACCACTAAGCCAAATCCCCAGCCCTAAACATAATTCTAATAAATTATTTACATGAACATATAATTTTAGAGCATGCAGTAGCAATATATTGACATGCATGTGCATGCATGTACACATGTATTTACATGCACCATTAAAGTAGTCTGATCAAGGTAGTCTCATGTCATATCTATGGCTTTTGAAGTATGTATGTATTGTTACTAAAACATTTCTGTTTATTATATTACATTAACTTCAAATCTACTCTTAATTAGCTATCAGAAATACAGTGATGCTCATTTAAAATTTCTAGTAGCATGTGAATTTTATGTAAGTATTATGATACTAGGGAATCTATGGCTCGTTTGAGTAGATAGAAACATTTCTCTATTATATACTGTCTCCCATTACTGCATTTTTTTTTTTTACTAACTAGAATGTGAAAGGAACACAGTATGCTGACATAGGGTGGGATTTCTTGAATCAACCCGGGCATTATTCTGTTATCCTAGGGGATATAACATCTTTTTTTGATCCATATTTGCAGTACATCATGATTATATTCATTGTGGGAAGTTGGTACATGTACATAACTCATCTTAATTCTTTTTCCTCTTTTTGCCCTTCCCTCACGCCCTCTTCTCTCCATCTTTTTGCAAAAGACCGATCTCCATTTCATCTTATTTATCTTTCATTTTGCTCTCTTGAGACAGCAGAGTACTGCCAAGAACAGTTGAGTATTGTTCCTTTCTACCCAGAAAGCAAGATGTCCTTCAAAACTTTGCCCAGTGAGTCGTGTATAAGCTGAGGTATATAGCCTGGGGAGAGCTGACTTTCAGAGACCCTCAGCTGTGGTACAAAGTGGACTCTGCACAGTCACAAGCCACCTGCTGTGTGTGTGGGTGGGGGGATGTTCTGATGTTTTAGAGGGATGGCTCACAGTGGACCCAAGCCTTCTTTTGTCCCGTGCTACATTTCTCAGGGTAACAAACTTGTTTCTCAAAACTTCTTGTAAGTTGGTTTTATGGCTTATATCTAGATGGTCCCCCCAAACATCATGTGAACATAGGTAGGGATTTGAGAAAATGACTGGATCATAGATGTGTGAAACTGGACTATGGGTGTGTGATAACTAAGTGAGTCCACTAATCAGTTTAGCATAGTTCTGGATCTGGCTAATGAGAAGGCTCACCCTGGGTGTGGGTGGCACTAGCCAATAAACTTGTAGCCTGAATGAAATAAAAAGGGAAAGGGAGACTCTATGTTTGCTGTTTTCTGTCTGCTGTGCTATGGACTGTTTCTTTTTTTCCATGCCCCTCTGCCATGCGGCCTGCCTTGGAGCCAGTTGAGTATGGACTGAACACTCTACAAACTGTGAGCTAAAATAAAACTTTCCTCCTTTAACTTGTTGTTGTCAGGTATTTTGTCTCTGCAATGAGACAGTAACAAAGACAACTGGTTTTCCTAGTAATCACTCACCTTGGTAGTCAGTGCATTGTGAACCCACACAGTAACCCGGGACATAATGAACACAGCCTATTATCTCCTGCTTCTGGTCAGCACGATGATTGCTGTTCTCTACAGAGGGGTGTCCTCTCTTAGAACTTACAATTTTTAAAACTAATTTACATTAGTGAATTGTGTTTATTTCTTTCCTTAGTTAAGTAGCTGTTTATTTGTTAATTCATTTGTTTGGATATATTTTTTTCTGCTCTTTTGAATGAGTAATATTTGCATGGACTTTAAAATTTAAAAGACATAATAAAGTGTATGGTGGAAAGAAAATTATTTCATTTCCCCATTTCATTAAATTTTACATCTCAATCATTACTTTCCACTTCCTCATTTTATTAAAATTTGTTATTGTTCTTGTGCTTTATATTTATGCCCATTTACTGTTCAATTTATGCACTTAAATTATAGATATTTTATTCAACCCATTAAAATTTGGAAGCCAGCACACTTATGCTACTTCACTTATTTTTTATAATTCCTCATTGTTTGTTTTCATTAGACTGTGTTCTGAAATCAGAATTCCTGCTTGCCTCTTAGTTCTACTCAATAAAACAGTTAAATACTTCACTGTCCCTTGACTGTTCATTTAGCATTTTTCTTATTGTCAATGACATGAATTTTCTGAAATTTTCTTCAAAGTGAGTTTGTAGTTCAAATGAATTTTCCAGGAACGTTGCATTCCTGCAGTTCAGAATATTTTCTCTTGTCCTTGCTGCATTTATGTCTGAATAGTAGTTTAGTTATCTATAAATGTATTGGATCACACATTTTTTCTTGAATATTGTATAGGGGGTTTTGCACTATCAATGTAACAATAAATATTGCTACCGAGAAGTTAAAAGTCAGTTTAACATTTTATTTTAAAGAAAAATTAAATCTTTGAAAAGCTTTTTTCTTAGCTTCCCAAAGCATTTATGTATACGAAATTTGAAATTCATTTAACTTACTAGGGTGTATTTTTCTTTGAACAATTATAGGTCAGGTTCTCCTGGGATGTACAACAGTACACCTTTAGCTATCTATAATCCAGATTCTCTCTTTAAAGAAGCAAATTCAAGTGTTCTTTTATACACGAAAGGTTTTTCTTAAACTAAATCTCTAAATATTTTCCTTTGTTCTGCTTTTTTGATCTGGCCACTTAGGGGTAATAGTTATTCATTTATTGAACCTGGTTTAAAAAAAAAAAACACGTTCCATCTTGTTCAATATTTTTTATTTTCACTCTATTTTGCTCAGTTTTTCAGTCTTGTCCTATAATTTTTCTTTCTGTGATCTTAGCCTTCTATAGCATTCATGCTGCTTCCAATTCTATGGACAGCTTTTATTATTTCTTTTGTTTTCTAAGTTTAATAGCTCTTATTTTACTTTCTTCCCACTATTTCTTTCCTATGAATCATATTATTAAGATAATTGCTTCAGTAGTCATAATTAATTGTGATACATTGGTGATAACTTTAAGCATATCAACAGGAACATTTTTGGAATATTTCTTTTTAGAGGTCTTGTTTTATTTTATTTTCCTATGTCATTTTATTATTCCTCTTCTTCAAACTGATCATCCTTCCTGAGGGGAAATCTAGGCACATGTTTTTGATTACTAGAGTTTTGTTCATGTTTTAGATTCATTTGTGTGTACATAAGATCTCCTTAGAGAGTCAAGACTAGAACCATAAAGCTGCTTTCAACTGTAATGTCTCTCAACTATGAACTGCACAAGAAGTTTTTATCTAGGCATTTAAAGAATCATTCAACTATGGGCCCCTGCCTACCAGACTAGGAAACCAGCAAGTCCCATAGCCAGTCTTTACATTTCATTTCCATTTTTGAAGTTAGGAAACAGTGTTACTCTATACTCCTGGCATGTTACTTATTTGATTAAATTGTTACATAATGCTTTGAAAGAGTGACAGGAAAAGATATGCCTGTTCTATTTTTCTGGAGTCATTTATTCAACTTACTAAACTTTTAGGAGCAGCCCTTCCTAAGGTTTGGACTTCAGAATTTCAGACACCTCTTGATTTTGAAACTTGTATATTTTATTTTCATTTTTCTGTGTGGTTTTAGTTATATCTGAGATCAATATAAAAAGGTTTTCTTCTACAATTTAAAGATATATCTTCTTTTGTATATTTAAAAAAGAAAATAAATATTATGGTCATCATACTTTTTTTTCAAATTTCATCAAATTAACCAACACAACCAACATTAAATTTTGTCTGTTTATCTACAATTCCAGATTGTTCTCAACATACAGTGGCATTTGATCCCCAGAATACCAAAATCAATGGGAAAAATATTAAGTCAAAACTTCATTTAACACCTTAAACTAGCAAACATAATACTTTAGTTCTAACAGAAGAGAGCTGGTGTTTTAACTTTCTGATTGTCTGAGAGCTCACTACTACTTTTCAGAGAGTCATACCATATATCGGGGTGTGTGTGTGTGTGTGTGTGTGTGTGTGTGTGTGTGTGTATGTAAGTGTATAATCAGCCTGTATAATATTGACTTATCACTCTAGAAAGGGTTCAGTTATACTTTCTCCCTATTTTTTCTGTTGTAATAACATTATAATGTAATGTTCATTCTTTTCTTATTTTCTCTATAATTCATTTACATCTTTTATCTACCATCAATTTATCTTTCGTGTATTGCTTCTGATTTCTCTAGTTTATATTTTTCTGTTTTTATTTGTCACATAGCTTTCATCAGGACATACTCTAATCTTCCCATTTCTTATACATGACAGACTGAAAGACTGAATTAATTTATAAAGAAATACAAAAATTAGTTCATAAAGAAATATAGGCCAGATGTAATTGTACTTACCTGTAATTCCAGGCCTGTGAGAGGATGAGGCAGGAGGATTGCAGTTTGATCCCAGCCTGGGCAAATTAGTGGCTTAGGAAGAACTTACCTCATTGCCCCTCCACCAAAAAAAAAAAAAAAAAAAAAAAAAAAAAAAAAAAAAAAAAAAAAAAAAGAAAGAGATAAAGTGGGCTGGACATGAAGTTCAGTGAGAAGTCTCTGGGAAATATAAGACTATATATAATCAAACTGTGTAATTTTGTTTGTTATATTTGCATACATATAAATGCAATTTTTAGTGTCCTAAAAATCAAAGACTTATTTTCTTCTTTCCACTTAGGTTTTACCAGGCATCTACATTTTTCATCCATCTCTTTTCTTCTCCCATGTTAGCAAAACTGGCTGTAGATTAATGATAAATCTGGCCATTTTCCCTGCCAAAACAAAATGACTGTTCACTGTAATATATATATATAGATATGTTAGATTTATTTCTCTACTACAGACTCTCTTTTAATGTTATATATATATTTCTTTAAATTTACAGATCTGCAAGGCTTTCTTTTTAGAGGGATTTTTGTTTACTTCTTGGTAGAATAATGTCACTTCACTAGAAATAAATGAGTCAGTAGATGACTTCCAAACACATAAATGAATTTCAGTTGCAATAATATTTTTTGCATTAAGTTTGGGAAAAAATTAAAATGAATTCTCAAATTTCTTAATAGATGTATTATCTTGGGTACTACTTTTCAGACAGATGGAAGATTCAGGGAACCAAAAAGTCCTTTTCAAAATGCATGATGTATGAGAATGATATTGATGTTCGTCTCAGTGCCCTGGAAAATCACCAAAGAAACTGTAAGAGTCCAGAGACACATCTTTAGTATCTCTGACATTGAAAAACATCTCCAATTTTAGGAAGCTAATAAAGAATCATTATAGTGCAATGTCTGCACAGTTTATATTCAAAATATTGTTACACACTTTTTTTCACTAATAGATTAAAGAATGATGACAGGGGAAATACAGAATGCAATCTTCAAAACAGGTTAAATTCTATTTTTGCAAAGGATTATCTATCCAAACTTCATTTCTAAATCCAAAGATTTTTGGATCAAAAAATAAGGCAAAACTTTTGGAAAAAAAAAGGAGTAAATATAAAGTAAATGAAATGAAAGATTAAATTGATAAAATCCATTCTTTTTATGATTCATATTGTACCACATTTTTTGTGAAAATTAATGCTGTTTGCATATTAAAAGATGATTGGTAGCACAATATTATATGTGGAATGATCAAAATTAATCTTGAAAATGTAAGTTTTTAGCCATTAGAATTTAATTGCAAATTTATAAACAGTTAAGTAGCTCTCGTCTCTATTTGAATGAGAACTGCTTCTAGCTTTTGAGTTGCAATATTTTCTAATCCAACTTTTAAGGAAGATTTAACAAGGGAATGATATTTTGATGAGACAGGGAGTCAAAATACATAATGCTTCACATGATATGAAGTTTTATTTCTTGTTCATATTTTAGGTCATGTGCTTGCTCATATACCAGTTCAGGTCAGGTTCCTATAGGTCAGATTTTGATGTTATTGGAAGAACATCAGCTGTCACCCACTGAGCTTGGCTATGATAGGAATCGTGAAAGGAATCCACCCGAATAATTGTCACAGCTAAGCTAGGAAACACAATTAATCCATTCTATAAAAAGAAATATAGGCTAGTTCCACTCAACTCCATGCCGATTGAAGTCCTGTCATAAAGCAGATGTTTGTGTTACCTTGAAAACAGAATATAAAGAGGGAATATTAAATATTAAATTCAGTGTTCCCAGGAGAGAGGTGTTAAATCACTAGCAATCCTGGCCTAACAAGTGTCTAATCTATTCCATTTTCATTTTTAAATTTAGGGTTTTTTTTTTAAAGAACATTTGGACACCTTTTTGGGTTGTGAAATTTTAACAAGATGTTTTCAAAAGAAGAGACTTTTCTCTACATTAATCCTTGCTTCTACTGCAACGAACCTTACAAAGGTCAGAGACAGATTCAGCCTTCCTGCCCTGCCACTGCCGTCCTGCCTACAGAACAGCAGGGTCCTGAACACGAAAGGGCAGGAGTGATGTTCCCTATAATGAATAGTGCTATTCTGTTACTTGACCTTCAAGATAGCCTGAAAACTTCAAGTCAGAGATCAGTGTGGAAAAGCAAATTGATGAGCAGGAACACTGTAATCTTAGCTGATAACTCTTTAAAAGGTAACCAAAGTTATTTCTTTGCTCCCTGGATAATGGTAAACTTTTCAAAGAACTTTAAAGAATCTGGTAGAGTATAAGGGAAAGAGAACAATTTGAGTGGCCTTTTCAAGACCATGAGTCCTGTGAAGAAACCTGAAGCAGTCTTTAAAAATGGCTACTAAAGTGCTGAATATAACTCAAATGTGAAATAAGAGGCTGTGTGTAAATAAGACCTTTTGGGATTGTGGCTTATTATATGCAGAGAAGAAGTTCAGGAAGAAAAAAAAATAATAAAAGGGAAGAAGTGTAGGAATGTCCACCTATGATAAGACTTAATCTTGGTCTTGATAGTACAATTTAGAGATGAGTCAAAGGGGCATTTCTTAGATTCAAATCTCAGAAAACTCACAAACATAAAACAGAAGCAAAGAAAAACTTGCAAGTTAAATCTCTAAAATTTGAAAGGGGAATAAAATGTTCCCTTAAATGTGTTATATCTTTTTTTCTTTTTGATTTGTTTCTTTTTGCTTACAGTTTTCACAGACTTAAATGTCTTTGACTTTATAGGAATATAGGAATATTTCAAGCAAGGCGAAAGAAAATAATCATACACAAATTTATGTGGCTTTAATCATATATAATAAAAGCACAAATACCAAAGTAAGTGTTTCACAGAATAAGTGATAGTTTACTTAACTAAAGCAGTTAACAAAATCTTTATGAATATCCATTTTTGTTTCAAATAATGGTTCTTTAGAGTAGCTTGTACAGGAGCAGAAAAAGGGAACTTGATAAGTTGCTATTAGCTGACAGGAGTGTTCGTCCACGTTTTAGTCTGTTTTCTATTGTCTGAAAACCTGAATACCAGAGTCTGAGTAGTTTATAAACGGAAGAAGTTTATTTTGGATCATAGTTCTGTAGGAGAATCAGGTCTGAAGGCAGGGAAAGGCCTCATTAGGTTTTCTTACTAATCTTGACTAGAAAGAGTTAAAGCTTTGCTGGAGGAAGCAGTGAACAAGACTAGGAGGGCTGATGAACAGAGCCCGGAGCGCAAGTTGTTAGCTGCCCCTCCCCACCTTCAGTAAAATTCAGAGGAGACAAGGGGCAGTCATTTAAAAAGACTCCTACTCAATATATAAAAACAAATGTTCACCAATGAATCTGTGTGTGTGTGTGTGTGTGTGTGTGTGTGTATTTTCCCACTCTAGGCTCACTATATTACTGCACTAGATAACATGCATCCCTTAACCACTAACTTTAAATCGCTTTACCTGTAAGGTTCCTCCTAACCAATCCGTACATTCTAGAGGTAAGGCCCTGACAAGGACAAGCTGGCCCACCTAGAAAAGTGCATGCAGCACAAGGGGCCATGATGCCTGGGCTGGGGTCTTGGGACCAGGCGTAGCCCATTAGATCATAACAAGTTCTGGTGAGGGGTTCCCCCCAAATACAATAAAAGGCAGCTAAGGGCAAAGACCTGCAGGTATCCGCCTTTCTAATGCCTCTTCCCTGATACTCTTCATGGGACAGCTTTTTATTTTACCCTTTTCTCTCTTTTCAAATGAAGCATCTTCCTCCCTAAACTTGATTCCTTTAATCAGTTACTAGTGCTGATCCCGGTTGGCTGTGGAGCAGCAATGTGGTGCATATTCCCAAACACAACATTCCTGGAGGCTGAAAAGTTCAGGATCACAGCACTATCCACGGGCTCCTGCTTCTCCAACTTACAGAAGAAAACAAGGGGCAAGTGAATATATTCAAAAGTGACAAAGCAAGAGAGCCAGCTGCACTTTGGAACAGTCCTCCTCCCTCACAGTAGGTAATAATACAGTCCCAGGAGGGTACAAATTCACTACCATGAAAAGAAAGGCATTAATTTCTCTTAAAAACCTTATCACCTCTTAAAGAATCATCATTCCACAACAACACAATAGACATTCAATTTCAGTATGTGTATTGACAGGAACAAATTACGTCAAATCCACAGCAGCCCATGATATTTTTCCAGCACATTTG
>PVJO010024833.1:0-23709 GCA_004026905.1 Hystrix cristata
GTGAGATGGTATCTTAGTGTTGTTTTGATCTGCATCTCTCGAATGACCAATGATGTTGAACATTTTTTCATATATTTATTTGCCATTTTTATTTCTTCATCTGAGAAATGTTTATTCATTTCAGATGCCCATTTTTGGATAGGGTCTTTAAATTTGGGGGGTTTGATCTTTTTGAGTTCTTTATATATTCTGGATGTTACACCTTTATCTGAGGGAAGATTTAAATATTTTTAAGAGAATCTAAATACATTTTCTTCGTTAAAGGCTATTAGTAGCCTTAAGGAACAAATATAAGAAATTGACATTTGTAGTAATGAAAGATTTCTGTCTTGGTCATAGACATAAGAAACCGGTCAATTACTCACAGTTTGAGGATTCCGATGATGATGGTAAGTACAGCTTCTTCTTTTTGCCTAAAGGATTTGGAAAACTTGTTTTCTCAGTATTTATATGACATGCCTAGTTTAAATATTTAGCATATTCCCGATCACATGCGAAATAGATCTGGGAAGATAAGCCCTTGAAGAAGGTTTAAACTATGCCATATTGATTGTGTGTTTGTCTTTAAGAGAACTTTGACCCAGAAGTTTGAGAAATATAGCATCAGATTAGATTATTATACCCTGAAATAGTTTTTTCCTCCTTCCTTTTTTTTTTCTGTGGCTCTGGTTGTGGAACCCTGGCCTCACACGTGCCACGCAAGTGCTGTCCCACCGAGCCACACTCCCAGCCTGGATACTGCCTGTATTGCTTTCCCTGGTCCCCCGAGTTTCATGTAGGTCAAATAGTTTAGCGATTCCTAGGTTCAAAAGAATTTGTTTTGCTTTTGGCACAGCCTTAATATGTTGACAACTTGAGAGAAAATAGTATGAAATGTAACTTCTCGCTTTCTATTACAGTCATTGGTCTGTCATGAGATATTTATAAATTGTCAGTTGTGTTCTGGATCCAGGGTAGGTTTGCAGGTGTGTAAAATTGTAAGTTACCATGTTCCTATATGGGAAAGCACAAAAGAGACAGCATATTAAGAAATGCTGCTGGGCATGGTGGCACATGCCTGTAATCCCAGAACTTGGGAGGTTGAGGCAGGAGGATCACTGT
The DNA here is from genome assembly GCA_004026905.1 of Hystrix cristata. Classification (NCBI taxonomy): domain Eukaryota; kingdom Metazoa; phylum Chordata; class Mammalia; order Rodentia; family Hystricidae; genus Hystrix; species Hystrix cristata. Next base: position 1,102 of record PVJO010024833.1, read on the forward strand.
GAGTTGGAGGCCCACCTGGGCTGCTTAGTGAGTTCAAGGCCAGCCTGAACTACATAGTGAGACCCTACCTCAAATAAATAAATAAATACATACATCCATACATGCATGCTAAAGTATGTTATTAAGGCAGCATGGATTCAGAATGTATGTATATGTGGGTCAGATACATGTTTAAAAGCCACAGTAGCAGTTTTATGTTGAATGTCCTGAGAACTACAATAGTTTTGAGAACTGGTAGGACAGAAGAACCTGCGAAGAACCAGGAAAGAAGATCCTTTTTCCAGAAATTAAGAAGTTACTTTGGTAGGATCATAGGAAGGTCATTGTAGGAATGGAAAGACAAAGTGCCACTGTTATTAAAAATAAAAATCCTCAGAAGGAGCCACTTTCTCTTTGCCTGTCATGCTTCTTACTTTATTAGCTTGATTAATGGATTAGGAATGGGTAATGTGCCTTTAAAAGACATTTATTTCATCAAAAATCATTTCCTTCCGCTTTTCACTATGATAAAATTGGAGAATTTTTTTTTAATGGCTTTACGGTTTTTCTTTTAAAGAGATGAGATTGATGAATGAGAATAAAGAACACCAATCATGATTTTTAAATTGAACAATTTGCTAACCTATAAAATGTGAACATACTGTAGGGAATTTCAGCTGTTTGAGAAAATCAATATATTTCTTTTATTTTTATTTCGAACATGAATAGATGATTTTATTTCTGCAACTGTACCTTCAAGCAAGAAATCCAGAACAACACCAAAAGAGTTAAAACAAGACAAACCAAAACCTAAGTTGAAGAATGTACAGAAAGAAGATATCCTATTAGGAGAGAAAACCCCTAAGAAAAGGTGAGCGGTGAGACACAGGCAATATGACATTAGTAGTGTTCGTAGAGTTTAGAGAGAGCAATAAGGTTTTGTTTTATTGCATGTGTTACAGAGCAGAGACGTACTCTTAAACACTGTCTGGGGGGCTGGGGATCCAGCTTCAGTGGTAGAGTGCCTACCTACCAAGCACAAGGCCCTGAGTTCCATCCCCAGTACCCCCCAAAAAAAAAAGAAAAAAAGAAAAGAAATAGCTAAATAAACACTTTCTGGGTTGAAAAAGAAATCCACAAACAGAAAAGAAAATATCTATTTAAATATTAAAACAATAATAATTACAGACCCCGCACCTGTCTCTGTAGTCCTTAGATCCTATAAGACCACTTTATTAAAAATTACACTTGTAAGAGCAGTTTTAAAAATTTAAAGCCATCTATTTTTCTCTAGACAGAAGATGGTTTCTGCTTATCTTGTTGTTCGTCTGGCAGTGGGAGGGTCCTGCAGTCTCTGGACTGACCCTGGAGTCTCATTAGTGTCAAGAGGGAGGAGAGAGGAAGGGAAAGAGGTCCTAAGAGACCCAGAATTAATAGTACGGAGAGGAGATGGTGGAACTGTGAGCAACTGGCACGTGGGTATGTAATGTTGCACTGCTACGTGTTTCTCTGTGAGAAGTTAATTAGCACGGAGAAACTTAGCCTGTGTCACACTCTTTAATTTTTTGCCCTTTTGTTTTTGAGTTTCTTGTAGTACAGTTTAAATACAGTGAAAAAACAGTCCCTAGATGGGGGAATGTATTTGTAAATCATAGAATTTAAGAGACTTGCATCCAAAAATGTGTAAAGAATTGTTAATCGTAAAAGGTAACTCAGCTGGGGATTTAGCTCAGTGGTTAGAGTGCTTGTCTTGCAAGTACAAGGCCCTGAGTTCGATCCCCAGCACCAAAGAAAACAAAACAAAAAAAAAAGGTAACTCAGTTTAAAATGTGCTAAAGATTTGAATAAACATTTCTCCAGAGATACACAGAAACCAGTAAACATAAAAAGATGTGTAAAAACATTAGCAGTCAGGGAAATGTAAATCAAAATCACAGTGAAATAATACTTTCCACTTGATCCATGTCTATAATCAAAAAGACAGTAACAAGTTTTATTGAAGATGTGGAAAAATCAGAACCCCCATACGTTGGTGAAGGGTGCAGCTACATTGCAAAACAGCTCAGCAGTTTCTCAGTGTTAAGTTGTATCTACATAGTTATATGCACAAGGGATTTGGAAACATAAGCCTGCACAAAAACCCCTACGTGAATGCTCATGGCGTTGTTATTCATGATAGCCAGAAATGAAAGCAATCTGGATGCCTATCAACTCATGAATGAAGAAGTTTTTTACAATGTACTATCTATAATGGATTATTATTTGGCCCACAAGAGGAAATGAACTGCTGATACATGCTGCAACATGGATGGATTTTCCACACATTGTGCTGAGTAAGAGGAACCAGACACAAAAGGTCATGTATTTCATGGTTCCATATATTTGAAGTGCCTAGAATAGGCAAATCCATGGAAACAAATAATTGGATTGGTAGTTGCTAGGAGCTGGGAGATGACCGCTGATGGACATGAAGTTTCTTCTTGGGGTGATGAGCATGTTGTAAAAGTAGATTGTGATGATGCATTCGCAACTCTGAATTCACTAAAGACTGGTGCATTGTGCACTTTTAAAGGGTGAATTTTATTGTATGTGAATTATATCACAATAAAACTTACTTTAAAATATTCTTCAAAGTGCACTTCAGTGTTTCCTCTTTTTTTTCTCTCAAGCTGGCCTTGAACTCGCTGTGTATTCCAGGCTGGCCTCAAATTTGCAGCGATTTTCCTGCCTCAGCCTCCTGAGTGCTGGGATTACAGGCGTGCACCACCATGCCTGGCGAGTATTTCCTCTTTTATGTAACCTTTTTCTTCCCTGTTTGTGAGTTTTCATCCTTCTATGTCCCGCAGCACTTTTGAGCAGCCTGAAGAGGAGACTGATGGACCTGACTTCTGTGGATAGCAGCGTGTCTCCATCCTCTCCTTCCTCGTGACGCTACAGACCCTCTGCGGGTGCCGTTTCAGTGTTCCCCTGGTGTAGGGCCTTGTGCGCAGCAAGCGTTTGCTAAAATCTAGATTGGGAGGACCCGATTTTTAAAAGTTAATATAATGGCAATAATACCTGTTAAAGAGGTGCGGTGAGGTCCAGGAGGACCTGTAAGGGAAGCGGTGCCCAAGGCGAGCCTGTCGGGGAGGGGTGGTGCTTCCTGCACAGAACTGGCGGCAGCGGGAAGCGGCACCGTGAGGGCAGGAGGCCCATGCTGCCCCCACTGTGGACCTGCTGTGCTGGGCCACAGGATGTGACAGGCTGTGTGTTAGGGGTTTTTCCATCAGTGATCAGCTGATGATGATGATGACATTTCTCTGAGATTAACAACTCTCAAACAGTCACGTAGGACACTCCCAAACTTTGCTGTTCAGTTGAGATTGATGGTACTTGCCTGTCTGTTGTAGGCCGGCCTTAGACGACAAGATCTTCCAGAGGGGCTTGGAAGCTGCTCTAGCTTTGTCCATGAAGGAGCACCCAGCAGGCACCAGTGACGTGCACAAGTCTCAAGGTGAAAGTAAGTGTTTTCTACACATTCATCTGTAAACCCTTGTGTAGTAATTCCTGTGGGTGGCCCTTTGCAGAGGGAAGAATAAAGTTTGGACATTTTGAACTCCACGTGGAACAGACTGCAGTTGGATTCAGTCTTTCTTCATGCAAGTCAGTCTCATGCACGTATAGAGGGTCTGCGTGGCCCCAAGCTGAGCGAGCTCAGGGATGAGCCCTGTGGGCCTGGGCACTCGGTTACATCTCCATGTGCAGGGAGATGTGGTTTCTCAATCATGCAGTCTGACGGCCCTGACAATCCTCTTCCTCTTTCTCCTAATCCAAGTTAATTGAACATGACCTAACGATGGAAATTTTTAGTATTTTTGTAGGTTAAAGTTACTAGTTTGGTTAGTAAGCAAGCCAACTTAAGAAAATGACTTGTAGAATTCTCTCTGGGCTTTTTCTGCATTCATTTTTTCCTGGCAACCATGCAGTGGATGGTAATTGACATTCTGGAGAGTCAGAAATTATTCCTAGAAAATATACTCATTTTTAAAATGGTTCCTGGTTTAAACTGTTTTGACTGGAATTCTTTTATATTGGGAGTATTTCAGCCTATTATTTAGGGGACTCAGTGGGCGTTTGTTTTAAGTCAGTATTGCCTGCTGTTTAAAAGTTTTTATTTACGAGGAATCAAAGAATCATCAAAAGACAGATGTCATATATCCAAAATTGAGAAAGTGAAATTCGTCTCTAAGATATCGTAGCGTGTACAGCAAGAGTTCCCTGGAAGTCCCACTTCTCACTGAGTAATGCACTTTGCAGCATGGGGATCGTACCCGTATCATGACTTAGAGGCCTTTTAAGATAGGATCGTTTGGGGAGAGGAGGGAGGGAGGGGACGTAGAAAGAGTTAAGATGTGTTACATACATGTTCCAACTCCTCATGCAGTACATGATGAAATGTAATATGTACTGCAAACATACTAATAAAAATAAAAACATACAAATAAAAAATTTAAGAATGGAATCAATCATTTTAAGTTCATTGTGATCACTGGAGAGAAGCTAATGTTAGTAAAAGGGTGGATTTGCCCACACAGAAGTGACAGTATCTGTTGACTGTTTCCTGTGTGTTGGGCATTACATTAAAGCAGTTTTCATGAGATTGCTATTTAATCCCCAAATAATCTTATATATGAGGAAATTGACTCGTAGGTATGTGAGTCAGCTTTCTGTTTCTGTGAGAAAAATAGCTGACATACACAACTTAGAAGGAAGAACGCTTTCTTTTCGCTCATGGTTTCAGAAGTTTCGGTTCATGGCTGGCTGGCTCCTGCTGTGAGCCTGAGGTGAAGCAGAACATCATGGCGGAGGAAAGTGTCTTACATCATGGCAGCCAGGAAGCAGAGGAGGAAAAGAGCCAGAGGAGGGGAGCTCTGGGCAAAGTACCTGTGCCCTTCAAAGCCCCACTACAGTGACCTGCTGCATTCAGTCAATCTCCACCTCCTCCTAAGCCCATTGCACTGTGAATTCACTGGATTCATCCATTAATGAGTTAAAACCTTCACAGTCCAAGTACTTCCTCCAAGCCCCAACTCTGAACAGCCGCATGGTAGGGACTCAGCCCCCAGGGCATGAACCTGTGTAACCCATAGCAAGGAGATAGGCCAGTTTGTATGGCTGGAGCCTGAATGTAAATTGGAGTTCAGAGCCCAAATTCTTGGCCTTTCCAAGAAAAAGTGATGGTGATAGTTCAGGTTTCAGATCATCGATCAGTGTGTAGGTGCTATTACATGTTAACACTAGTCTATTTCTATATTTCTATTGACCAAGGTACATCTGAAGCTGGGTGTGGGGCTCAGGCCTATAATCCCAGCACTCAGGCTGAGACAGGTAGATCACAGGTTTGAGCCTAGTTTGGGCAATTTGGTGACTTAGCAAAATCCTGTCTCAAAATTTAAAAAGGGCTGAGGATGTAGCTCAGTGTGAAGGCCTTGAGTTCTAACCCCAATACCACAAAAAAGGTACATCTGGATTCTCTTTCTTATTCCTTCTTATTCCTTACATTTAGGCACTGAAAAACACGGCAGTACTGAAACAGAAATAACGAATAAGTCTCTGCATATCTCTAATTGCAATGTAGCTGGTGATTACTTAGGTAAGTTTTTTAATATTAATTTATCCACGATAAACAATAGCGAAAGCCAGGTTTTTGAATGTGTCAAGACTGTCTTCATCTCCCAGCCTGCGTTTCATTTTGAGTCTTGTTCTTTCTGACCACAAACCCACTTTCTTCACGACTGCCAGCGGCCTCTCGTCTTCAGCAGCTGGCCGCTGGAGAAGGGTTCACCTTCCAGTTCCGCTGGGGAAGTTCCTGGGAAGGGTTCTCTGTCTGGGTCTTGGGCTTGTCTTCCACGCCAGTCTATTGCCGGGACCAGGTAACCAGCAGCAGCGGGGACGGGCCCGGGCCGGGAGAAGCTGCAGATGTAGCATCTGCTCTGCTTCTGGAAATACGAGCTGCCACAAAAGCTTTCCATTTACATTTGTGCCTGCTGCAGACTTGGACAGGATTACGGAGGAAGGTGACGGCTGTGGTATGGAAGGGAGAAGAAAAGTGGTGTCTGGAGCTGCAGTGCGGCAGAGGAGGAGACTCTCGGAAGGCAGCAGCGGAGACAGTGCTCAGGACAGCACGCCAGACGACACATGCAGTGAGTCCTGATTCTAGGGCAGGTGGGAAGGTACCTGCCGGCTGAGTGTATGCAGACTTGAGGAGCACACAGGACAGTTAAAGTCAGCTGTGGCATTCGGGGGTAAGCTGCCCCTAGGAGGAGACATCTAAGCCTTGAAAACTGAGTCACATTTAAACAAAGTAAGGAGTAAGGTAGCATTTCTGACTCACGGGAAGGCACAACCGGTGGACGAAACGCATGGACTCCCGAGCCCTTGTTGGGTGAGCCTTGCTGAGGAGGCGTTGGGAAGAGTCTGCAGGCAGGCTGGCCAGCGTGGACTGTCGCAGACCCCTGTGAGGCTGACTCCTGTGCAGGCAGTAGAAACTCGGGAAGTGATATGAAACCTGTATTTTATTAGGACTCTTGTTTTCATATTCAGGAATAAAGACACAAGGAAGACATACTGACCTCAACAGAGCATTGTAATATATTAATTAAAAGTTAAAATGAGTAAATCCATAAATTGATACCAAATCAGGTACTGTACTTTAGATTTTAACATATGTTCGAGAACATACGATGTTCATTGCATCCCAGGCACTAGGGATATGGTTGTGAACGGAACAGTCCTGTCCTAATTGAGCTTAAATTTCAGTGAGGGCTGCCGGTGGGAGTCACACGACGCAGGAAGTGCTGTGACAGAAGAACTATAAAGAAGAGGAAGTCCAGTTAGGTGATGTGAGAGGACTATGGTGTTGGAGTACAGGATGTTATTTTAGGTACAATAGTCAGAGGTGGCATCACTTGAGGTGACATTTGATGATGGAAGCCATGTGAAGATGTGGAGAAGAAGTGTTCCATAGTGGGAACATCGTATACGAGGTCCTGAGGCAGGAGTGCTGTGTGTGTGGAGGAGTAACGCCATTGTTCCTGAAGCCAATTAAGGGGAGGGGAAGCTGGTAAGAGATGAGATTAGTGAAGAAACAAGATCAGGTAGGACCTAGTAGGTCACTAGAATTATTTATTATTAGTTCTGTTTTTCTAGTGTAGGTACACCTATGAATTTCCCTCTTAGAACTGCTTTCCTTGGGTCTGGCAGATTCTGATATGTCATATTTCCAGTATCATTTGATTCTAGAAAATTTTGAATTCCCAGATTTCTTTCTTTATGCATCAATCCTTCAGAAGGTATTATTCAATCTCCATGTGTTTGTATAGCCTGTATTTGTTTTTTGCTGTTGATTTCTAGTTTAATTCTGTTGTGACCTGATCGATGAAGAAATTATTTCATTTCTTTTGTATTTATTAAGACATGCTGTATGGCTTAAAATATGGTCTATTTTGGGTAAAGTTCCATGGGCAGCTGAGTAGAATGCATTTTCTGCCATAACAACAGATGAAACACTGTAGATAACCTGTTAAAGCCGTTTGTTCTATGGTATCTTTTAACTCTGATATTTCTTTGTTGATTTTTTTTTGTCTGATTGAGCTATCTATTTTTGAAAGTGGGGTATTAAAGCCCCCCACTACAATTGTATCAGTATCCATCTGCCCTTTTGTATCAAGTAGTTTTTGTTTTATGAAGTTGAGTGCATCAGCATTTGCTGTATATATATTCATAATTGTTATCTCTTGGTGAATTGTTCCCCTTACCAGTGTATCTTTTTGTCTCATCTGATCAGTTTGGGTTTGAAGTCAACTTTGTTAGAACTTAGACTAGCTACTCCTGCTTGCTTTGGGGCTCTGGCTACATGCAGTGCCTTTTTCTGTAGGCACTGAAACAACAGAAAGCAGCAAGCATTAGTGAGGATGTGGAGATGTTGTACCCTAGTGCGCTGTTGGTGATGGGATTGTTGTAGTGGTGCAGCTGCTGTGGAAAATAATGTGGCAGGTTCTCAGAAAATGAGACAGAACTGTCCCGTGGCTCTACTCCTGGACCCACTCCCGGATCTATATGCAAAAGAATTGAAAACGGGATCTTGAAGAGATTTACACACTGATGTTATTATGGTTTAGATCTGAAACGTCCCCTAAAAGTGCCCCGTATTCTGAGGTGGGGCTGGGGAAGGTGATTGAGTGGAGGAGCGCCACACTGTGCTGTTAGGGTGTGGGGCCTGGGCCAAGGAGGCGGGTCCCTGAGGGTGTGGCTGGGAAGGGGTGTTCTGGTCCCAGCTCCTCCCTTCTGCTGCTGCTGCTGGGCTGCCACAGGTTAAGCAGCTCTCCCCTGTCAGGCCCTTCCCAGTGCTGTTTCTGCCTTGGAGCCAGCCAGTCAGGGACTAAAACTGTGAACCAAAATAAACCTCTCCTTCTTTAAGTTGTGAGTATCAGATATATTTCTAGCAACTAATACACACATTGCATTCACAGCAGCATTATTCATAATAGCCATTAAGTAGAAAGCGCCCAAGACTAACATTTCAGGGTTTCCCACTTGCATTGCTTTGCCCTGGATGAGAATAGAAGGGATCATTTGGGCCCTTCACTGGGGGAAAGAAAAGAGAAAATGGCAGAGAAGTCAGGGCTTTTCTTCGGCCTCTTCTAACTACTACTAAAAGCCGTAACTCGAGTGTTTGGCCTTCCACATTTCCCAACATGGGCTGCTAATTATTTGAGACTCTGGGAACTCCCTACTTCATATTTATTTAAATAGCTTTTCAGTTGACAGGTAAAGACTTGTTAGGCAGCATTCTAGCCAGCTCCCAGCATGTGACCTCTTCAAGAAGAGTCCTTAGACTTCTAAGTTACTGAACACATGTGCTGCCAGAACCTTTGGACAGGTAGAAAGTTCTGTACTCCTAGGATTATATATTCTGAAACTTCTCTACAACATGTTCTCCCTGAATTTAGAGCCTCTCGGTTGTTTTTATAACAGTCTTCATGTCATCTGCTGGCCTCTGATGCCTAAATCTGTATAGCACAGGAACCGTTATGTGTACATGTGAGTTAATGACTCTAAGCTGTTTTTAAATTTTTATTTGTGTGGAAGAAATATTGGAATAAACAAATCAAAATTTGAAGATCATCCTCAATTTAGGCCAAGATCGATGGAAAGGTGATGAGCGTCTTTACACTGGGGGGTTCCGACTGGTATCAACTGAGCGACTGAAAGGGGAACTGACGTACATTATATACTTTGCGATAGGATGTAATGTGGAGTACAAAGCAGAGATGAGATGAATCTGAACTGAAGCTCACAGAAAATACTAGAGTAAGTTTAAAAAGGAAGGAAGAAATGAGGAAGAAAACAGGCAAATCCAGGATGTAGGACATTCTGTAGGACAGCTGACCTGGTTCCTTCATCAAGTCAAAGGCAGGGGGAAGGGGGAGAAATATATGAAGCGCCTGAGGTAGACAGGGTAGACTACGATACCCAGAAACCGTTAGTGTTGCTCTGTATGACGACGGCATTGTTGGGTAAGGAAAATGTATTAGAGTGAAAGGTACATTTCCGTGCATCCCCCTCATAACATATTCCTGTGTTTCAAGCACACTTACCATTTTTGCCACTTTTTGCAGCAGTTCTGGAAGTACTCCTTTGTAAGTATCTTTAAGAGGTATGATCAAAAATACTGTGAATACTGCTGCTGGGTGTCATCCAACAAGAAAGCAGCTTGTAAAAAATCATGGTGTGTCCTCATCCACCTTATTCACCGGATGTAGCATTGCGTGACTTCCGGCTCTTCCACAAAGTTACAATGACCATGAGAGGGAAACATTTTGTGTTTATTGAGACACTTGAGACAGCTACAACAGCTTAAGTAGACATGAAAGAGGACTTGCAGGACTGCTTCAGTGTTCAAAGTAAGGGGGCTATTTTGAGGGGAATCCATGGCAACATGTCTTTTACTATAATAATTGTTTTAAAATGTAAGCATTCGCTGTTGTACATTCTGGTGTAGGAGTGTAATGATTTGCTGCCTGGGATTCTTGCTGATGTTCTGCAAGAAGGGAAGGCATCTCTTCCTGTTGCTGAAACAATACCCAACACCCACACCTACTTCAGCTCACAGTCAGACCAAGGTCAGCCCGCTTAAGGCACAAAACCTGCAGCAGAGGAGAGGTGTCAACCCAGGCCAGCCGGAAGTGGAGAAGGGAGGAGCAGGGTGGGAGTACACCCCGTGACTCGCCCCCAAGCAGGCTGCACTTCCCAGTGGCACATTGACTGGACAAGTCCTCCAGTGAGGACAGCGCCCTGCAGTCCACTCGCCTTCCACACACACAAGGGACCTGGGGGCACATTTTAGACCTAAACCACAAAAGAAGTAAAGAGAAGAAAGAAAGAAAGGTGAATTGAGTATATCAAACATATTGGCGGTTTTTTAATCTGAGTGATAATTTATTCTCCACTGTTGTGTAGATTTGAAAATTTTCGTGCATATTTTTACTTTCTATAAAAATGCATTTCATATACATAAAGCAGATAAATATGTGGATTGGTTTTCTCTGGGGGGTCAGATTAAAGACAATGGGTTTTCTTTTCCTTCAATACTTTTTTGTATGATGTCCATTCTGGAAATAAGCAGGTACATAATACTAAACACATGAAATATTTTATAGGAATATAAGACTAACTTTTTACACTTAGTCTTCAGGGTTTCTTACGAGGCATGGTTTTCTGACCCAAACCCCCCTCGCCCGCAGGAGGATCGTTGCTTAACTGGCACTTTGGGCAATGCTTCTTTTCCAGGGCAGCAGCTGCACTTTTCATGTTATATCGTTGGTTTATACCAGCCAGTGCAGTACAGAGAACCGGTGGGAAATAGAGCCGTGTCTTAGGTGAAATCAGGTATGAAGTAGAGATGACTGGTGCAAAAGTGTAATGGTCATCATAATAGCAAACAGGTTTTGTTTGGTATACGCCAGACAGTTCTCTAAATGCTTTATATACACATATAATTTAATCTACACAGCAACCCCATGAAGTGGACTGTGTGGCTGACCCCATTTTCCGTGAGGAAACTGAGGGGCTGCGAGTGACCCGGGGTCGCACAGCATGTAGATGGAGGGCCAGTGTTCAGAGGCAGGCACCTAGGTCTGGCACCGCGGTGCTCTGCTGCCAGAAACGATGTTGCGCCAAGTCCGCCAGAAGCTGCGGCCCGAACGCTGCAGGTGAAGTTGAAGCAACGGAAGTGTCTCTTTTCAGAATAAAGTATGTAATCCATTTTAGGTGGAGACTCTCAGAGTGATTCTGATTTTGATGAGAGTGAAGATAATGAGGAAGACTTCACTACGAGAAAAAGTAAAGTAAAAGAAAATAAAAAGAAAGAAGTGAAGGTAAAATCCCCAGTACAAAAGAAAGAGAAGAAATCTAAATCCAAATGTAATGCTTTGGGTAAGCTTGGTGCAAAACACTTAATTTTATAAAGGAAATGTGTTTGATTTGTTTGCTGTGTTTTTCCTTAACATTTTGCTAATGTTCATTTCTAGTTAAAATATAAAAAGAAGCCAGATGGGGGTGGGGAACGGAAAACAGCCGAGAATCCATTAACAGTGCTGGTACTAAGTGTGTCTAGCCACCCGTTAGTGCTCACACCACCCAGGTGAGCGCTTAGTCACCCATGTACTGACCAGGAAGCTGAGGTGCGGAAGGTGGAGTGTTTGTTGGAAATCTTGCCTCTCACACCCCCAGGTTTGTCTGCTTCGCTGCAGCCCTGCAGGCTCTCTGGGCACATTAAACAGGATGCTCACGGCCCACGGAGTCCTAGGCTCTTGCCTTCGTGCTTGACTGAGTCTTTGAGAGTTCCTTTGCCTCATGTTTGGGATGGTTTCTGCTTTCGGGTTCCTCCCACAAGTAGATTCAATCAGAAGCCATTTTTACAGTTACATACTTTTGTATATACGGTTACATACTTCCGGAATCTGTGAAGCTTGAAGATGGAATACCTGTTTCTTATCCTTAAAGAAGTTAGGATATTTTTGAATTCATAATGTGTGATAGATTATTGGGGTTTTTTGTTTTGTTTTTTGTTTGTTTGTTTGTTTGTTTGAATCAGGGTCTTACTATATAGTGCAGGCTGGCCCTAAACTCACTACCTAACCCAGGCTGGCCTTGACTTTGCAGTGATCCTCCTGCCTCAGCCTCCAGAGTGCTGGGATTATAGGTGTACACACCACTCTGGGTGAATATTATAAAATATAACTTTCATTGACTAAATTTGTTTTACTTCTTGGTACAAATTTTTCCGTGTTAGTTTTTTAATACATATTTATTTGAAACTAAAATTTTTCTTACTTAGGCTTTGTTTTAATAAGGGTTCCTCTCATCCTTACTAACATGGTGCTGAATACTAAGAAGTAAAATTTAAATACTGATTAAGACGTATTCTCCCCTCTGCTCTATTTTGAATTAACAAGGTTTTAATTAGAGTATTTTTTAAATTATTGACAAATTCAGGTGCTTTCTACAAATTAAATTTTCAATGTAGGAACTTTTACAGATAAAATATGTATTAGTTTCCCATTGCTGTTATAATAAGTTACCACACACTTAGTGGCCTTAAGCAACATGTATTTATGTTTTATAGTTCCAAAGGCCAAATAGGAAACGTGGCCAAATCCCACTGTCACAGGGCTATCTGTCTTTGCTGAAGCCCTGCAGAGCACAGTTCCGGCCTCGTCCAGCCTCCAGAGGGCGCCTGCGTGCCGTGGCCACAAGATACTATCATGTGAAAGAGCCACTAACAATATGAATATCTTTTTGGCTAGGGGTTTGCTCAGTGGTTAGAGTGCTTGCCTAGCAAGCACAAGGCCCTGAGTTCGATCCTTGGCACCAAAAAAACAAAAACAAAAAAAGAATATATTTTATATTTTCTTTAGCTATTTGTGGGTCTTCACTAAGACGTGCTCAAAAGTTCAGTTTCCAAGTTGAAATTTACCATTTAAAGCCTTTTCTATGTACCTTGGAGCAAATTGCTTCATAAGGGACATTGATATAATATCGGAAGTAAAATTTGTTAAGTAACAGGATTAGGAACAAGGAAAATTAGCTATCTTTCAGTCCCACTACTATCGTGTCGGGTGGCCTTTGAGGGTCTTTTATCCGGCACACGTGATTCCCTGTGATGGAGGAATTGTGAAAGCTGTGCTGTCCAGTGCTGTAGCCACTAGCCTTGTGGCTCTGTGATATTTAAGTCAAACAGAACTTGAAAATCAACTTCTCAGTTTTGCTAGCCATATTTCAAGTACAACGGACCTATATGTGGCTGCCATATTGGACAACACAAAATACAGGAGATTTCTGCCAGAGCAGAAAGTTCTGTGGGGTGGGGTTTGTTTGGGGGGTCAGATGTGCCGCTGGGAAGGGCATATAGTAAGTCCGTTTCTGTCCGCATTCCCCTGGAACCGCCTGGGCGTGGAAAGCGGGCCCTACCTGAGAGCGAGTTCACCCCGTCCTAAGCCCCAGTCTGCACGGCCCTTCACGACCGACTGTGCCGTCTTCTCGGCCCTCCCTCCTCCCTCTCCCTAGAAAACGCCCTGGCTCTTCAGCTCGTGTAGCCTGCGGCTGGCTTCTCAACGCACACACCGGAGTAGGAGTTCCCTCCTCCTAGCCGTTCGCCGGGTGCGTGGCAGGCCCCAGCACCCCACATTAGACACAGATCTCCTCGCTTTCCTTCTGGAGTCCAGTGACAGGAACGTGAGTTCCTGGAGGGCAGGACCCACGAGCTGGAGAGTCTCCTTGTCGCCTCAGAGCGCGCTGTGACAGTGTCTCCTTGGCACATACTGATGAGATGTGTGTGTTGTGGTCATGGTGTAGACTTCCGAGTCAAACCTGGTCTCCCAGACGGGCAGATGGCCGCATTCTCTGTTTCCCTCCTAACTGGGCGCAGCAGCCTTGAAGCTGGCCAGGGCGAAAGGTGACGAGTGTGAGCTCGTGCTGCCTGGCGTGTAAATGCTCGTGAAAGATGGCAGTCCTTAGGCTTCTGATAACCTTATTGTCTGATAAGAGCTTATGAAATTTATAATACTGCCTTTTAAATTTTTCATAAGATTATGAAACTTTAAAATTTTTACACATACATGCTACACTTGAACTTTTATCTTCCTGTATGACAGATTTCTCTATGTGTATTTTTCACATAAGTGACTGCAGCGGACTCCTCTCCAGCTACAATCAAATCAGAATCTCAGTCCTCACCGAAGGGGGCTTCTTGTTCTCCAGAGGCCACTAGGAAACCATCACAGATACGCAGGCCTTCAGCGGAAAGCAAGAGGCCCAAGTGGGTCCCACCAGGTGCGGCGCGCTCGCGGTTGTGGGCGGAAGTCTCTCTTAGTAAATGTCACCTGTGAACATTCGTCACAGCCGGTGTTTTCAGTTGCTGGGTTTACCTTTTAACCACTGTTTCTAATGGGCGTTCAGGCTGTGTGTAATTAGGGTGTCGGGGTGTGAGTATTGGGGATTCCTGATACATACGTTCTTGCAACAGCTCTTTTGCCTGCTGGTCTCCGTGTCGTCACTAACACCTTGAGGCCCGTCTGCGGCAGTTCAGGCGTTTAACAGATGCCAGAGGCTGAGCAAACACAGCCTCTGGTTCTTACAAACTTTTTGTTTTCTTTGACTCCACAACCAAGTCTCACCGATCCTTTAAAAATTCCTTGGACTTTACCTTCTTGATATTACTAAAACCTAAAACCCTAATCCGGACCCTCATATTTGCTGTCTTCCCAACTAGTCCCGTATCTACTTTCCTCCAACTAAATGAAGCCTCTATTTCAGTGACGTGGGTCTGCTTTTTGTGTCTTCTACACGTTGCATGTCTTCTTTTCTCTGGGTCTCTCTTGGTCAGTTTCCTGTCTGGTGAGGCTTCATTTGTCCCCTATGCTTTGCTGCGTCCCTCCCTGCCCGGCAGATTTACTTTGCTCCCTTTGAGTGATGTTTCTTGGTTGGCCCACACCGGCCACTCCTAAGCGTAGCGAGTATCAGCACAGAACAAGCCTCGGCAGTGAGGCAGCATGAGTACATAGTCTGTCTGAGTCTTCATTTCATCACTGGAAATATCAGGGACTAATACCATCTTTAAAGTCCTTCCCAGTTCAAAGACTCTAAGATTTTTCATAAAGGCAAGGAGAGGTAGGTTAGCTACGGAACTAGTGATACCATATCATTTGAAGAGTAATTGTTAGTACGTTCTTCTGAGAACAGTTAGTGATCCCTCAATGAGAGAAATTATATGATGATTACAGAAATTAAAAAGGATAATCAAAAATGTAAAGAGGACGTAATGGAATATGGATGGAGAGTTAATATCGTGCAGACAGTATGTCCTGTTCTGGGCTCAGGCAAGTGGTGCTGACTGGTAGACCTGCTCAGCTGCCTGGGATTTGAGAGCTCACACCCCTTGAGGATGCGGAGCTACCCAGCTGCGCCCGAGTGTTTCCATGTTTGTGTGCAGGGCTGTGGGCCTGGTGTTTCCAGATTGGATCGAGAGAAGCCTGAAATCCAAACTTTAATGTGAAATTTCATTCTTGAAATTTTACCTTCTTCTTTTAAAACATATGGGCCAGTCATCATGTCTGAGAGCTAGATTTGGCCCTTAGCTCACCAGTTTGTTACTTGTCTTGTATAATAGAGAAGATGGGAGGGATCCCGAAGGGAAATCAGCAAGGGACATACACTTACCAGTGCCCCCAAGAAATGCACCTGTAACACAGGAGGTCTCCCTGGTAATGAGGGCAAACTATTTGCCATTTACAGTTTTATTTCAGGGTTGGGCATTTAGCTCAGTGGTAGAGCGCCTGCCTAGCAAGCACAAGCCCTGAGTTCGATCTCCAGCACCACCCCCCAAAAAATTTTTATTTCATAATTGGAAAATAGACTCTTCAAGGACTATTTGTAAAACTTGTAGAACTTTAAAACATACATTAGGTTTTTCTGTTTCTTTAGAAATTATACTTGGGTGGGTACTTTCTTTGTTGCCTGCATGGCTGGTGTTATTTGCTCCCAGCTTTCTTATTTCAGTCGTCATGCTTAAGTTTGGTTTATTATTTTGGCCTCAGGGTGGTTGAAAATAGGCAGGCTGGTTGCCCCTTACCCGAAGTGCTCAGGACCGGAAGTGTGCAGTTGTTTAAACTTTGCAGAGTTTGGATTTTCAGATGAGCGACAGCCTGCCTGTGTTCTTTCGCTCCTTGGTACTTACATTCCTTTGGCGTAGGTTAGTCCTTAATAGACTCTGAAAAGCAGAGTGATGCTTAGCTACTATTTTTCCTCTTTCTGATTGGGAAGAAAATTAATCTCTGTTAAGAGATTGCTGACTGTCCATGTCTTGTCTCATGTTTTCTTTTCAGCGGCTTCTGGAAGTCACAGCAACCACAGCAGCCCACTGGCGGGCGGGGCAGTGAAGTCCCCTAGTCAGAGTCTCCGCCTTGGCTTGTCCAGATTAGTGCGCGTTAAACCTCTGCATCCGAATGCCGCTGGGAGCCAAGTGTGGTAACAAAGGGGATCTCAGTTTTGCAAGTGTGTTTATATTGGATTTGGATCTGTAGTTGGGGAGGGCATTGTAATGTAGAGGAGTCCTTTAACATGTCATATAAATGGGCTTTATCCATTTGAAGACTGTGTTCTCTGAAAAGGTCTTCAGGACTCGGGGAAGAGGTTTGTTCATAACAGCTGAGATCTTCTCCTGCCGTTCGTCTTCTCACGAAGATGTCTTCTTCTGTTGTGGACTTGCCGTGAGGAACTCGGTGTCTCCTAGGGTGTGATGTTCCCTCCTCGCTCTGTCTAGCCATGACCATCGGCGTTCCTTTCGGGAAGCATTTCTGAAATCCTATAAGCTATTTAAGCTACATTGTCAGTTTTATCGCAAGGATGTTTTGTATTTTGGGCAAATCTTATAGTAGGAATGTGGAACAGTTTTACATATTAAAATGGTCACTCTGCTATGGAATGTGTCCCCTATTTGGAAATAGATCGTTATTGTACAACAAATAGAATGTAATGACATTTTACAAATTCTTTACCGTCAAAAATCTTAAATAAAAGTGAGAAAATTTCAAAATGCTCTTTTCTTTTATAGAATTGCATCCACCTGTCTCTGTCTACAGTTCATGATGAAGTACAAGTTCTGCAGAGAATATTAGGCTTCTTATTGTAAGCACAACAAAGGCGGTTGTGTTGTGAAGCAGCTGCTTTGTACTGAGCCTGCACTGACAGACCACCTGTCCGATACGTGGCTCTCTCTGGTGTGCTATTAGACAGCATAGCTTTTTAGGAAACTTCAGTTTGAATTTATTGTGAATAAAAACAGTAATGAATATTTTATATTTAGGATAAGAATTTCAACCTGCTCCTGATCACTTTTTAGTAAAGAAAAAACAATCAGTTAACTTTAAATAATGAATAATATCTGCCTCAGTTCTTAGTTTATGGAAACATCCATGTGAACATGAAATTAGTAATCTTGAGTTATGATCAAATGAATACTTGCCTGTTGCTGTTGTGTACTGTTCTCTTGCCTGGCGCGTGTTTTTACGCTGTCGTGTGTCCCCTTGCCCACTCCGCTCAGCCTGTGTTTAGAGCGTACCGCACGGTTACGTAGCGCAGTTACTCTGCGGCGCAGCGCCAAGGTGACCGTCAGGAGCCCGTGCCCTGTCCGCTGACTGCTTGCTTGGCTTCCGCTTCATGAACTTGGTTTTGTCTTATTCACAGTAACACTGTCTATTTGAAAATTGTGCGTGTGTGAAACCGGCCTGGATGGTAGAGCTGATAATTCTGGTTGCCAGACTGTCTGTGTCCTAAACTCATCGTACGCGTCCTGTCCGTTACTCTTCATTAAAGCGCTTTTTCCTGTGGCTTGTGTGGCCCCTTGTGTAATTCTCTCCCTCCTCCCTGCCTTCCCTTCGTTATTTTGTATGCTTTCGTGTTGCCGACACCCACTTCTCTTTAACTGGGCATTGCGTTCCGTGTTGTTCCTTTCTTTCCTCTCCTTCCCCACCGCCTTTCGGTTGAGACGAGTTCCACTCCAGAGGTGACTTACTGGACAGGCTCTGTGGCCTCCATCGGGCTCCTGGAAGACCCTTGCTGGGGCCACTGACTGCTCGATGTGGTAGCTCAGTCTTCACACCCGGCTCCCTGCTCCCTCCATCTTCCCCCATGTGGGCCTCCTGTAAGTGGTGCAGCCACCCGCGCAGGTGCGCAGGGTGCAGTCCTGGGGCTTACTGGGGTCTGGCGTTTCACCCTCATTCTTCATATCCAGTAACCACACTCTTCCATCGTCCACATTTCTCAAAACTGCTCTTCCCTTTGCTCCTGCTCCGAACCCACATCCCAGCCCTGGTTTGCGACTGTTCTCGCCTACACTCCATATTGCTGTCACCATAGGGAGGTCTCTCAAGGGAGGTCTTGATATGGCTCACGGGTTGCTGCTGGCTGGCCCTCCCTGCCTCTCCGACCTTGTCTCACCTGCCGGGCCCACAGTGCTGGCTCCCGAGGGGACCCCTCCGTGGCTCTGGGGCTCCAGGCAGGCAAGGACTTGTTCTCCTTGCGTGGCTTGACTACCTGTCCTTCACTCAACTCCGCTCTGCTTGTCTTTTGTCTTCCTGCCCCAGCCTGCACTCCAGGACGAGCTGCCGTCATTCAGTTATACCTTTCCCTTTTGGGGCTTCCTGAATCCTGGTGCAGACTAAGCACTCCGTCTTCATCTGATGAATAAATTACATCCAGAACTTTTGTTACACACCTCCACGTGCTTGTTTTGAAAAGAGGGAGGAAGGACATAATTTCAAACATCTCTGTCCAAAGGTTTCATTCGATGCTTCCCTGATCCACTAAAGAATTGAGGAAGAGGGGAGGAGGGAAGGCCATGTGTTCTTTAGGCTGATGCGAAAGGGGGCTGGGGAGGCTTAGCTCCCAAGTCACAAAAAGGGTGGGAGTCGTTTCTATAGCGATGGGAGGAGGGTGTGGTCCTGCACTGCTCGCCCAGCCTTGCAGGGCAGCCAGTGTGCACCTGCCGGATGCAGCTCCTCCCACTGGCTACCCTGACCCGGAGAAGGTGAGGGCTGGGGGTCAGCTTTTGGTGGGGTGAACCTGGGCCAGGCCGGGCCCTTCTGCGGAAGAAGCGTGGTCGTGCGGGGAGGAGCAGAATGGAGGGTGTACAGAAAACAGGGAAGCAGATGGTGAGGGTGAGCGCCCAAGAGGGAAAGCACGCACGTGCGCCCTCAGGACCAGAAGTTGCTCTGCTTCCCTGTTACTGGACAGTGGCATCGCGGACTCCAGCAGAGGGCAGGACTGCAGGAAGCTCCTAAGAACAACCCTGAACCTCCTTCCAGCCCAAAACCCCGCAACCAACCATGGGTGTGAAATTGTTTTACCCTCCCATCACTTTCACTGCATGTGGACTTGATGGTTGCAAGTGGGGTCTGCAGGCCTGGCGCCCATGAGGATCTGGCTGGCACTCAGCGGCTTCCCTCCTGTCCCTGATGGACAGCATCTGCTCGGCAGGAGCTCAGCCCCAACACGGGAGCAGGTTGAGGTGTGGGGGTCCCATGTCCACAGCCATGCTTTCCTCTCTGAGCGGTGCTGGCTCCCACTCTAGGGAGATCCCCCATATTAGCAACATCTCCCTTTAAAAGGCGCTGAACAAGGCAAACTGGGAATTTGAAAGTAGTTAACCTATGGCTGTGCTGTGTTTGAAATGTCCAGCACCGTCAGACCCCTTATGGCCTCTCTGACATGTTTTAAATGACTGCCTGCCTCGCCAGTCTTAATTCAGCCCTGACTGTTCAAGCTCCAGTGGAGACCGGACCAAAGTACAGGCCATTTAGATGGAACAGTGCACACTGTGGAGCCACCTAATGTAAACATCCCTGTCCTGCTGGAGGGATTTAACCCCCTGAGTGTGGCAGGCATGTGGAACCCGGCTCCCTGAGGAATTCAGCATGGGTGGGGCCTCGCTGCCCTGGGGTGGGAGCTCCTCTAATCCTGCCCTCACCCAGAAAGGAGAGTAACCTGAAGGGGGCCTGGAAAGTAGAGCAGAACACCCGCCATGCAGGCTGGCTCCTCGTGCCTGCGAAGGGTTCCTTCCCATTCTTTGTTCTTCTTCCCTGAAGATTGGGGGTGGAACTCAAGGCCTGGCACGTGCTGGGAAAACACTCTACCACTGAGCTAGAGTGGTAGAAGCCTGGCAGAAGGTTTGAGGAAAACCCCGCAGAATGCCTGGAGGTGGGTAGGTGCAAGGGAGAGAAACAGCTTTTCTCTCTTAAGTTCTGAACACGCGAGAACTCTCCAGTAGAAAGGAAGGCGGGTTTCTCGCTCGTTGCTTTGCAGAGGATAGCAAGGATTGGCGGAGGATATTTTGCTCAGTATCAGTTATTCCTACAAATAGTTACCAAGCACCCACCCTATGTCAGTTGACAGCAGAGTGTGAAATAGGTTTTCTGGATAAATAGTGCGCTGAGGAATATTCCAGCACAGACCAGTGACTGTCGGGGAACCATACAAAAGGTTTCTGCTGGATGGGAAGGTGGACGAAATGGTTCATAACACTCTTCCGGCTCGTAAGAGGCAAGTCACCGAACCGTGAGAAATTTCAAGCATGTAGGCAGAGGAGCAGTGTTCTCTTTGGTACAAGTGAGTGTCACTTAAATACTTTGTCTCCTTTCGGAAGAAGAGGAGGCTTTACTGTTCCTACCCTGCCACAATTTCTGCTCCCGACGCGGCCCCCGGGGCACACAGATCAAGCCCGAGAAGGCCGCAGTAAATACTCTGAAGTCTAGAAGATGCACCTGCTTTCTGAACAGAGAGACCAGAAGGTTGGTCTGCTGTCGCCGGCAGCTTGGCCCCCCGGACTTCAAACTCCTGGCAAACAAGGACTCTGCTTTCTTCACCTTTGATTTCCCGGCTGCTGGCAAACAGTTGATGTTCTGACATTTTTTGATGAATTAAACTATGTCAGGTCACAGTTCTTCTTGAGGGCAGAGACTGTATCTTACTGGAATTGTCTCAGTGAATGCTTGTAGAAAGGAAGGAAGGAAGGAGGCTAGGAAAGGAAGGGAAGAAGTGAAATTATTATTAGCAGGAAAGCAAGTATTTTTGTTTACTATTACATAGGATTTTTCAAATTTGTGTGTGTACTTTGTGTGTGTGTGTGTGTGTGTGTATTAAAATGAATGTTCCCATAGTAGCTGGGCATGGTGGCAAGAACCACGAACCTGTAGATCCAGCCCACACTGCAAGCTGAGGCAGAAGGATCTCTTGAGCCCGGGAGTTTGAGACCAGCCTGACCAACAAAATTTAAGACATTGTATCTTTTTTTTTTTTCTTACCAAGAACATGTATTGGTACATTGTATACATAATGATCACATTCATCATGGTTAATTTGTACCTGTACATGATATATCTTGGTTCCCCCCCCTTCCCCACCCCTCTCTTCCATAACCCCACCCTTCCCTATGTACAGCAGATTTATTTACATTTTTCCTTTTTGCCCCTTTTTTCTCTCTCTTCTTTTTCCCTTCCGTCTTTTCCCCCCTCCTCCCGTTCTAGTTCTCCTCCCTTTTGAATATGTTTCTTTTACATGATATCTATTATACTTCTTTGTCCTTATTTACACTTACTGTTTCTTATATCAGAGGAACAATTCGATATGTACTCATGAGTGTCTGATTTATTTCACTTAAGAGTATGTTCTCAATGTACATCCATTTACCTACAAATGACTCTAGTTTATCCTTTTTATGGCTGAGTAGTACTCCATTGTTCAGAAAAAACCACATCTTCTTTAGCCATTCCTTAGTTGTTGGGCATTTGGGTTGTTTCCAAGACTTAGCTATTACAAATTGTGTTGCCATGAACATGGTTGTGCATATATCCCTGTGGTATGACGATTTTAATTCTTCTGGGAAGATCCCCAGTAGGGGAATAGCTGGATCAAATGGAACCTCTAGATTTAGTTTTCTGAGGAGTCTCCATAATGATTTCCATGGTGGTTGGACTAGTCTACATTCCCACCAACAGTGGAGAAGGGTTCCTTTTTCCCCACAGCCCCGCCAGTACTTGTTGTTGGTTGATTTCTTGATAACAGCTGTTCTTTCTGGAGTGAGATGGAATCTTAGCGTTGTTTTGATTTGCATCTCTTGAATTACTAGTGATGTTGAACACTTTTTCATATATTTATTTGCCATTTTTATTTCTTCATCTGAGAAATGTTTATTCATTTCAGATGCCCATTTTTGGATTGGGGCTTTAAATTTGGGGAGTTTGATTTTTTTGAGTTCTTTATGTATTTTAGATGTTAGACCTTTGTCTTAAAGACAGCTAGCAAAAATTTTTTCTCACTCTATGGGCTTTTGCCCCACTCTACTGGTGATTTCTTTTGCTGTGCAAAAGCCTTTTAATAGCATGTGGTCCCAAGCACTGATTCTTTGTATTATTTCCCTTGCAGTCTGGGTTCTGTTTATAAATATTTTTCCTATACCTATGTCTTTAAGAGTTCTTCCTATTCTGTTCTCCAGTAGATTTAGTGTTTCTGTTTTAATGGTTAGATCTTTGACCC
>PVJO010024834.1:0-23707 GCA_004026905.1 Hystrix cristata
GGAACACTAAAATTAAAATAATAATTAATATGAGTTTTAAGAATATAGAAAATCCTATAAATTAGAGCTTCTTATGTGAAGATTATAGCAGCAGAGAAGTTTGGTGGATCATTAGAAAAAGGTAAACATTTAGAAAGAAAAAGAATTTAATAATTCAGAAAATTTAGTATTCTATTGTAGCTGTTTCAGAAGGAAATAAGAAATAGACGAAACAAAAAAGTAATAGAAAATAATTTCCTAAACTAAACCAAGACTTCAGCCTTCAATGAATAATTTTTCCATTTCCAGCAGCAGTAAAGTAGAACAAGACAGTCACAGACAAACAGTGGTAAAGTTTCCGAGAGGCAAGAATGGAAAGGAGATGCTTACCAGTGTAGGAGAATCATACTGGTAATGATTTGTCACATTCAACACTGAACATTATAAAACAGTACATGACTATCTCAAATCTTCTAATAAATATATATTGAATTGCTAATTCCACATTCAAATTATCACTTGAATATGTTAGTAAAATAAAAACATTTCCAACAAGCAGGGGATTGGAAAACATGCCATGTATTTAAGTTTTTCTGGAAAAAAAATTACTACTTGAAAATATACTCCAGAAAAACTGAAGATGAGATTTGAAATCACAATATTCAAGAATCAGAAGTAAGCAAAAAATAAAGATAACACTGTACAAATAATTGTTATTAAAAAGCTGCAAAGCCTGACAAAAATATTCAGAATAAATGCCTTGATTAAAAAGAGACATTGAATGAAGAAAATTTTAAAACTATTGCTGGTTTAATTTTGAAATTCTAAATGCTCTCATTAAAACAGGCACATGGAAAGAGTGAAGGATGAATCGTATAAACATCTGAATGACAAAAGCTCAGAATTAATGGAAAATAGATAGATTTTTCTTCTTATAATTATTTTTAAAATAGTTAAATATTTAACTATTTAGTTAAAATTTAAAGATAAACAACAAACTTATAGAAAATATTTCCAATCTGTATAATGGACACAATTTGGGGGTCCCTCTAACCTCTAACTTCTAAATAATTAAAAAGTGAAAAGAAATGAAAAAGAAGTTGTTATGGTTTGTACCTAAATGTCCTCCCAAAGCCTCATGCAGTGATAGGTGGAACTTTTTCAGAGGTGGCTGAATCTAGAGTGTGTGATGCTGAGATTAAGAGCCTGTGATTACTGAATCAGTCCACTGATTGGTTTAGCACCATCGTAACCCAGCAGCCTGGATAAGACATAAGGGGTAGAAAGAAGCTGCTTAGGTCCCCCTTGCTTACCTTGCTGCCTTCTGCTCATCTGCCCTGCCACTCTGCCCTGCAGCTAGTCAATTGACTGAAACCACTACAAACTGTGAGCTAAATAAAACTTTCTTCCCTTAACTTTGGGTGTCAGGTATTTTGTTTCAGCAATCAGAGAAAAGTAACTAAGACAAAAGTAGAGAAAAATGAACAAAGATAATGAGTTATTGTGATTGGCACATGACAGCAGGCAGATGGAAGAAGACCAGCCCTGAATGTGGAACCATCAATAGGATGGGAGCCAGATGGGACAAAAACAGGAGGGAGAAGTTTGTTGACACAGGCTCCCCAGCACTTCCTTCCCCTCTCTGTTTCCTGGCTGCCATCAGGTAAGCATCTGTCCTCACCACACACTCCCACTATGACATTTCTGCCTTTTCACAGGCCTAAAATTAGCAGAACCAGCTAACTATGAACAGACACCTCTGAAACCATGTGCCAGGGTAGAATCTTCCTTCTTCTAAGTTAGTTTTCTCAGGGATTTGGTCACAGTGACAAAAAACTGACTAACACAGCTACCAATTTATAATAGAAGATGCAATAATATTTAAACATGTAACATTCATGAATATGGGAGGAGATATTAAAATTTAAACAAAGACAACAAAGCACTATCTTCAATGTTGTGCCCAAAAAAAAAAAAAAAAAAAAGGTTTAACACCAAACATTTAAGAATAGTAGGAATCCAACACAAGTTTTTCCAAAGCTTTTCCGTCCTCCCCAGATCACAAGACTTACAGTCCTCTCTCAACCTTTCTTTTCACATGGGCATCTTGAAAGAGGCAAGGCAAAGCCTCACAAGGTGTTAATGTAAAAGCGACGGGTTTGTGTGAGGTCAGAGTTTTTCAACATCCTAACTGCTGACATTTGGTGCTGGGTGATTTTTTGTTGCTGGGAGTTGTTCTGTCATTGTAGGATGCTGAGCAGCATTGCCAGCTTCTATCCCTAGGTACCAGTTGCACACACAGTCCCAGAAGTTAGGACAACCAAAAATGTCTGCAGATTAATTAACAAATTGGTCTCGAGGGACAAATTTATCCCAGTGGAGAACCAGAGGTGTGGAGTATATATGAACAGTGTTTTTCCTCTGCAAGGCTGATTATTAAAATAGAAATAAAAGTTACCAATTTCAAAGCCTCCATCAATTACACCAGCAACAGATGAGGATATGTCAAATCTCCTTTCTATTTGAGTGATGGAAGTTTTCATAATGATTCCACCCAGCGCCTTGCAAATATAGCTGAACGACAGAGCTACGAAGAACATCTAAGAAAAAGCAGAAGGAAAGGGAAAAATGTTAATCAAAAGGCCAGATTATGTTTATATGCACATTTTAGAATTTTTCTTTTTTGCCTCAAAACATTATTTTTAACATAAAAGCATACCTATCTTTCCCTTTTTAGTGTTAACATTATTATACAGATAAAGCATCACTTTCTTTTCTTATTTTTCTACTTAGAAAAAAGTAAAACAAAATTTGATAACAAAATAAGAAGAGAACAATAATAGTTAATACACTCTATGTCACTGTCTACCAGGTACCAAAAATCAACAAAAAAGATTGTCTTACAAAGAAGAAACAAACAGATATTAGCACAAAATTTCCTTTCAGTGAACTAAGATAAACTAGCACTGTAAATGAAACTAACTAGCATATTTTAAAATATTTTTGAAACATTGGAACAAGTAATTTGGAAAATCATCTGAACCCGTCCCCACGTCCTACTTATCTACCTTCCATTTTGCTTTTGCAAATATATACTCTGAGTTTCTCATATAAGAGAAATCATGTGATATTTCAACTTGCGTGTCTGACTTATTTCACTTAACATTATGTTCTCAGGTTGCATCCCAGTACCTATAAATTCCTGAGACTTATCATTCTTTATAGCAGAGTAGTACTCCATTATGTACAAATACCACATTTTCCTTACGCATTCATCCATTGATGGACATACATGCTGTTTCCAAGATTTAGCTATCATAAATTGTGCTGCCATAAATATATCTATGCATATACCTCTGTAATATGATGATCTTAACTCTTTTGGGAAGATACTTAGAGGAGTAATAGCTGGATCAAATGGAATATCTATTTTTAATTTTTTGAGTAAGCTCCACGCTGATTTCTTTTTATAACATCAATTACTAGACCAATGCAGTTAAGATTGTTATTTTTAATCGAAGTCATTAACTGACTTATAAAAAGCAAGACAATGTTCTCAGCTGGCCATGATGGTAAGCTTTCTACTTCCAGGTGGATACTAGAGCTCAGCCCAAGGTGGGGGCAGGACACTCTCAAAGTCAGCACTTCCAGGAAGCCAGCTGAAAGGTGGAGCTTTGAAGTGGCCAGCAGAAATCCTACAAACACCACAAATGACTGGCAGTCAGCCTATGGTGCAGCTATTACAGGTGTCTTAATTCGCACTTTAACAAAATTTATTGCTTGATCCTTTCTCTTACAGCCCACATCCACATCCATAAGCAAATTCCTTTTGCTGTAATAATTTAAAATCTGACCACAGTTCAGAACACATGTTTGTGTCCCCCAGTGCCTGCCGTACGTTGACATCCTAATCCCCTGGGTGGTAAAATCCGGAGCTGCAGCCTTGAGAGCTCATTAGATGATGAAGGTAAAGCCTTTACGGTGGCATTATTTACCCCAATAATAAGAGAAATGCCATGTGAGGACACAGCACAGAGACAGCCACCTGCACTTTGGGAAGAAGGCGCTCATCAGAACTAGGCAACACTGTTACCTTGATCTCAGACTTCCAGCCTTCAGAAATAGGAGAAACACGTTTCTGTTGTCAGGTCACCCACTCTATGGTATTCTGTTGTTTGAACTGACATGAAGAACACCTTCTCGTTACCTCCTGTGCTACCAGTAGTCTGCGCCGTCATGTCTACTCTCACTTATTGTAATAGCTCCTGACACACCTTTTGGTTTATGCTCCTGCCCTACCAAGTTTGTTCTTCACTTGGCAGCTAGGAAAAGTCCTTTAAAAAGGATAATTAGATCATGCTGCTACTCCATACCATTGCATCTCATGCATAGTATCTAATCTTTCCCGTGAACTAAAAATCCCTAAATGATCCGTCCTGTCTGCTAAATCTCTTCTTGCCATCCATACTTTCTGACTTGCTTTCTGATCCGCTACTATTTTCCTTGCTCCTTTCTCTCCAGTCACCTTAACCTAACTGTACCAAGACACTGTAAAATGCCCAGTGTCCTGAGCAGCAGGGCCAAATTTTGAATCCAGGTAGCTTCACTCTAGAAGCACAATTCTAAATTACCTTTTAATTAAAACAGTTGTAATGTACAATGCGTTAAACATTTGTACCTTACTCCTTTCTCAGCCTTGTATTTATTTCATCAGGCAGACCACTTCTTTCACAAGAAACAAATTTCACAAGAAACAAATTTAAGGCCACTTTTTCACAACAAACAAATTTTACATACAGTAATAATTTTACTTGATCATTGGTCTACTGTTTTTTCTTGTGTTATACTCGCTTTGGGATAATTTGTTGTTCTCAATAATGAACATCAATTAATTCTTTTATAGAGGGTCTGTCAGTGATAATTTTTTTAATTATTCTGTATCTGGAGGTGTCAGGCTTGTAACAGAATGTGGTTGAGTTTGTAATTGTAGCTTCAAATTCTTTTCTCTGTAACATATAGTATCTTTATTGTCCTCTTGCCTGGGGTTGCAAATGAAAAATCAAATGTGCATTTCTTCCCATTTCTTTGTAGATAAACAGGCTAATTTGTTTATTTGATCTTTATCTTTTAGCGGTTCCTTTTTTGGGATTGCATCTCCCTATGTTGTCAGTTGTAGTTTTTGAATGTAAATCTAATGGGAGCACTAGGAGTAAATAAGGGGGAACAGAACAGAAGGAATTTTTAAAGTAATAATAACAGAAAAGTTTCCAAGTTAATATTGAAAAACAAACCATATATCCTGGAAGTTCAGGGAAAACCCAGCAGAATAAGTAAGAAAAATTAATTAATTAAAAACTATTAAAAAAAAAACTATACCTATGCATATCACTTTCAAACTATTGAAAATCAAAGACAAAAAATCCTGGAAGTAGACAAGAAAAATAAAACATAAAGGAGCAGGTCAAAACTACATGATTTCTCAGAAAATACAGAAGCAAGAAGAGAGTGGAATGAACTATGAAAAATGTTCAGGGAAAAAATGTAATAAACCCAGAATTTTGTACCTGGGAAATTAAAAATCTAAAGAAAAGAATACTTTCTCAGACAAACAGAAATTAAAGGAAATTGTTGCTTGTAGACCTGCCTTACAGAATTTTAAGAGACGTTCTTTAGATGAATAGGGAAAATATAAGGTGAAAAGCAGGGCCATATTATTTGAAAGTGAAAAGAATTAGAATTAATTTGAAATGTATATTGCAAACAAGACGGCAAAACTTTAAATTATAAAGAAGAAGCATATTCGCTAAATGAATATGCTACTTAGAGCACATAGAACTATAAAATACTAAAAAAAAAAAAAAAGAAGAAGAACCATAAAATACTAACTTACAATTGCTGGCTGGGGATTTAGCTCAGTGTTTAGAGTGCTTGACTCGCAAGCGCGAGGCCCTGAGTTCGATCCCCAGCACCAAAAAAAAAAAAAAAAAGAATTGCTATAAACACAAAATAGAAGACAAAAATAGGAACAAAGAATAAGAGTAAGAAATAAAACTAGGAAATAAACAGTAGATATTAAATCAACGTATCAATAATTGCTTTTAATGTTATCATCTAAATGTACTAATTAAAAGACTGAGACTGTCACAGTACATCAAAAACTAAATTCAATTCTATGTTGTCTACAAGAAACCCACTTTAAATATAAAAATACATATAGGTTAAAAGTAAATATATGGACAATAGTCAATGCTAATATTACCAAAGGGGCATGGCGGCACATGCCTGTAGTCCCAGCACTCTGGCATGTGAGGCAGGAAGATCACTGACTTCGAGGCTAGCCTGGGCTACATACTGAGTTCTAGGGCAGCCTGAACTGCACAGCAAGACCTTGTCTCAAAAAAATTTTTTTTTCAAAACAAAGTGGACTTTAAATTAAGAAACATTATCATGTATCAAAGGGTATTACATGACGATAATGGAGTCCCATAATAATCCTTAATATGTTTGTACCTAACTACATAACAAACAAACTGTTGCAGCAAAAAATGGTAGAACTGCAAGGAAAAATAAATAGATCCACTGTCATATCTGGGGATTTTAACACTTCTCTACCAGAAATGGACAGATTCAGTAGGTATAAATAACAACAACACCACTGACCTCGATAGCATTATTAATTGACTGGATCTAATCAACTGACAGTAATCACAATAGGCTGAATGAAGGAAAAGTAGACAAATAGATCAAGGGAACAAAATATAGAACCCAGAAACAGACTCACATAAATACTGTCAACTTATGATGTTCTTTATTATCCTCTTAGCCCATAACAAAGGAGCAAGACAATACTATGAATACTATGGTTGCTACTTGATTAAGGAATGGGGCCAAGATCTCAACATACACCTCACCAAAGAACATATACATATGCAAATAGTCAACAAATCAATCTGTGTAATAGTCAATTAAATGCTGTAATTTATTAGGAAAAAACCCACTAAGTTTCACCTCAAAATGTATTTGCTAAAGACCTGTTCTTTAAGCTATGACATATGATAAATCCCAAATGGCAGCACCTCATTGTTTACTTAGCTTTTGTATTTATATTTTTCAGAGGAAAAAATACTACTGCAAATTGTAAATAGTCAATACAAGCTGTATTGTATGTGAATCTGTGATGTTGGCAATGTCATCTCGGAGGAGCAGATAAATAAGGTTTATTTACTATTAAAAAAAGAAAAAAAAAGAAAATTTACATATGAAAAATAAGCATTTGAAAAAATGTTCTATGTATTAGATTTCTCATCACTGGGAAACAATACCCGAAACCCATAGTTTAAAGGGGCGCTTTCATGTGGCTCATGACGTCCGGGGTTCAGTCCACAGGTGGTCAAATGGCTCTAAGACAGAAGCATCATTGAAGCAGGATGTGATAAAGCAAAGCTGTGCAATTCGCGGTGGCCAGGAGCAGAGTGTGGTTATGGTACCTGAGAAGAAGGAGTCAAGGGCCACACAGAGTACCCGAGGAAAGTCCCCCATGACCCACCCAAACTCACCCACAAATGTGCTGTATTCATCCCCTAGGGCAGCATTTCTTAATCCAATCGAGCTGATTTATCACACTGACCATCAAAATCAACCACTTATCAACTCAAGCACATCTCCTTAAGCCATAATTGGTCACCAAATAAATAGAATAATAACCTAACATTTACACCAAACATGTTACAACTATCCTGTGTACACAGAGAACATGATAAACTCAAAGTCTCAACAGTCCATCATTTTTGAAGTCAAATTTTCTCCACATACTCAAAGCAAACTCTTAGCTATGACCCCTTACAAAAATCAGTAACAAGATACATGATCACAAGGTACAATGGCTCCGGGAAAATAGTTTCATTTCAAAATGGAATAATATGGAGCAGGAAAGGATCAGCCCAAAACAAGATGGATATTCATCAGGGCAAGCATTATGTCCTGCAGCTCTGTATCTAGCATCTGAGACCCATGGTAGTGAGACGCGAATTCTACAGGGCTTGGCAGACCCACAGCTATAGCCTAGTTGATTGAAGCCCACACAGCCTCTGTCTTGGGATGGCTCCACTTGTGGCCTGCAGCTTTCCACAGGATATATTCTACATCCCTGGAGTCTCCAACATCCCCAGGTCTTCACTGTACCTTTGGGTTTGTTCCCAAAGCTTCACAAACTGCCCTTTCAGGAGCTTCTTGCCTGGCCTCTAAGACCCTCTTCTCAAATCTGATAGAAAGATTCCCTAGCCTCACAACTCTTGCATTCTGCATCCAAGTGAAATGAACATGTCTTCCACCAGAGTGGGCAGCAGCCAGACCCCCTTGGACCATACCAGCAGCATCCTCTGACTGCCTGGATGGCTGAGTACAATGAGATGAATCAAGGTAGTCTTTCTCCTGCAGAGGTTCTGAGAATTTCTTGTTGATTCCTAAAGGGCTCTGAAAAGCACAAATTTTCTTCTTGTTGCAACAAAAATTACTTAGTTTCTTGTTAATTGTGCAACTAGTCTCTTTTTTGATCCCTAACTTTATATGTTGTTCCTTTGGGCCAAAATGTAATTTTTAAAGTACTTTTTTCTGCATTCCACTATAAATGCAGATTCTCATTATAAATATGATAAGTGGAGCCAGCAGTACCCAGTCCACAGCCTGTCAGACAGCCTTGAAATTTCCTAAACCACATCAGTTACCATACCACCCTTACTATGGGAAACATCTGCACCTTTACAATTTTTCTGTAAACCCAAAGATGATTTTAAAACTAAAAATTTTTAAATTAAAATGAAAATTTTAAAGATTTTTTATTTTTTAAAAAGAATTTTTAAATATTAAAATTTTAAATGAAAAGTTGAACTTAATAAACATCTAGAAAAATAGAACTTTCTAAAACACAGTAAAGTAGCAATCTACAATTGGCACCCTTTCCATAATTTCAAGGTAAATACCATTTAAATGTATATAAACTGTTCCACAGAAGAGAAAAAGTATACTCCTCAAGTAATTCTACCAAAAACAACATAACACAAATACCAAAATCAAGCAAAGTTATTAGGAACACAGAAAATACAGATTGCAATTATGAATATACAAAAACTACAATGAAATATCAGCAAACCCAATTTGGTGATGTATAATAAAATGATAATATTCAAAAACCATGTTAAATTTTCACAAGCATTTAGAGATCCCCCATAAAAAAATCCTATCAATCTACATCTTCAACATTGTCATACTAAAGCAGATAAATGAGACAACTCATTAAAAATTTATACTTAAAATACCCTATTAAGTATAAATAGAAATGTTCTTAAATTGATAAAATGAGTTTTGAAATACATATGTGCCAAAATCAATAACTCGATGAATATAACTACCACTTTTTCCTCCAGTATTTCATCGGATTTCATTTCACAACAATATAATAATTATAGAGGATTAAGAAGTATTAAATAGAAACATAATTTTAAAATGATATGACTATCTTTTATTTAGTAACTTTTCAAAGGAACTATGGAAAAATAACTAGAAATAACTATTAGCAAGGTCATCAGACATCCCTTATGTATTCCAATTACATTTCTAACAGCACTGACAAAAAAAAAATCACACAATTTAATTAAACAAGGAGAAATCATTTATGATACTAAAAAAATGCCATAAATTTGGAAATCTAACAAAATATGTATATGAGCTTTACAAGGAAAATTTTAAAACTTTTTTTGAGGGACGAAATAAAAAAAGTATACGCCCGCGAAGTCGCGATTCAGAGTTCACGGCCTCAGGTGAGCAGAGATTGTTCTTTGGACCCTAACTAATAATTGTTCGGGGAGACCCAACAGTTCCTCTGAAACCACAAATATCCTCCGCAATCGTTTTCTAGGTGGGAGGTTTTCAAGCAGCCAATTCGAGAGAGCGTTATCCAGTTCTCCTTGCTGCTGATTGGCTGCTGCCCTGTAACCTACACAAAGGCATCTGCATTCTCACATCTCAACAGGTTGCTGTGCCATGTGTAACTATCTCCAGTGTTCTCAGTTTTGTTCTTAAAGCCGTGAGATCCCTAAGATGCTGCCAAAATACCCTGCACCTTCTAAGGTTTTAGAAATACAGTATTTTATTAAGAACTGTGGGAGTCCTAGGCATATATAGGGATTAAACTATAATAGTAGTCATTTATAGGCATTTTTCTGACCATATCTGAAATTCATGGTTTTTCACAATTCGAGGGTGCTGTAGGAATGTATCATCTGCGAATTTCACTGGTCCACTCTATACGGTATTCACAGTTAGCTTAAAATTTAAAAAACTTATATTATCTCTATAGAAATCTACAAGAATTTCAGACAAAACCTCTAGGCTTTTCATCAGTTTAATAGTTTTGTAAAAAAAAAAAAAAGATATAAAAATTGTTGAAAGACCAAGAATATTGAAATCATCATTCATTAATCATTACTCCGAGTAAGAGTAAAAAGAGATTGCCTTGTCTAAAAATCATAACAAATAATATAAAGCACCAGACAATATCTAGTCCTACTGTAGGAATAAATTAATAACTAAATAGAAAACAAAGCACAGAGAAGACTCTTATGTATATGAAACTTGATAGAAGACAGAGGGTCATAGAAGGAAAATGGTAAAAAGAGAAACTGGTCAATAAACAGAGCCAGAAAAAATAGCTATATATATGAGAAAGAATGGAAATTGATTTTCTATCATGCATCTTCCATAAAATTTAGTGTTATGTAAATCAAGATTTTAATGTCAAAAGCAAAATATATAGGCATGACATTTTCTCATATTAGAATAAAAAGGTATTCACAAATAAAACTTACACAAGTACCCATTATAAAATCACTTGATAAGCTCCAAAATATCAAAATTAAAACCACTCATTCATTAAAAAATTCACTAGGAAAGTGAAAATCTGCTTAAAAACTACAAGATATTCTTCTTACATACAACAAAGAATTAACACTAAAATATTACATTTATAGAAATAAATCAAGAAAAGTAGAAATAGATAAATGATCCAATATAAAAATGGGTAAAATATATAATAGGTTTTCACAAAGAGAAAACAGGGCTAATAACCTATAAAGTGATGTTAAATCTGAGAGTAGTCATCAAAGAAGCAAACCAAGACCAAAATGCTATTTTGTATTCATTTAAATTTCAAAACATAATACGTCAGATTATACTAAGAGTGGGAGAAAATACATATCCTGATATTCACTTAAATCTTACTGAAGGGTATTTAATTAGTCAAGTCCCTTAAAAAAAAAAAAGATTTAACATTATCTTGTAAAACTGAACACTGACATTCTCCATGTCCTAGCTATTTTGATTCTAAGTATTGTCAAGAACTGTTCCAGGGTACACTAAGAAACACGAATGGGAATATTTATGCCAACATTGTTTATAATAGAAAAGGCCTAAGAACAATTTAAAATCCAAGAAGAGTAAAGAAATAAGTTGGGGTATATTAATATCAATGGAATTTCACATAGCATTCAAAATGCCCAAACTACTGCTATATGAAATGATACAGATATATTTAACATTATAATAGTAATTTTAAAATTCTATAAACACAAAAATATCTTTTTATATAGCTAAGATAATTTATATAACTAAAATAATATACAATTTAAAGGAATGTGCATAGATATTTTCAGTTCATGTTACAGAACAATAAGGTCATTAACCAGAAGACATTAAAACAGAGAGATTAACCTGGCTTGTTCTGGTAAAACCAATGTAATCGCAAGACTTCTTAAAATGTGGAAGAGTCAGTGTTGATGAGATGTCACCTGAGCAAGACTTGGCTTGACCAGCATCACAGGATTTGAATGTAAAAGGAGGCCATGAAGAGACTGGGGTACTCTCTAGAAGACGGAGGAGGCAAAGAAAGAAATTTTCCCAAATACTTCCAAAAAGAGACACAGTCTTGCCAGGACCTTGAGTTTAGCCTCCTGACACTGTCCTTCTGAACTGTAAGGTAATATACTTTATTTTAAGCCACTAAACACACATATGTATATATATACACACAAAAATAAATAAAAACAAAAAACTACAGAAATATGCTTTTGCATGTCAGGGTCAGCCACTGATAGATGCTATGAAATAAACAATCTACCTGTGGTTGAAGAGTAATAGATGGCGTTATTTCACGTGAGATAGTCAAAGGTCACATAATATTTACAGAGATATGAATGAGACCAAGGCACACGATTTTCCAAAAAAAAAAAAAATTTCAGAAAACAAATATCAAGTACAAAGTTCCCCTCACACAGATGTGATTTTGACATGTCCGAGGAAGAGACAAATGCCAATGTGGCAGGAGGACAGTGAGCCAGAAGGAGCACTAAGGGATATATGATTGGTGGCTATCTATAGGGTTGTTTATGCTGGAAGAGGAGTGGGATCATCAGCAGAAAGACAGAATATTTGCTTTTCTTCTATTATTTCTGCTTCGAGTGACAACACATTACCTTCATGCTGTTGAAGAATTTTGATTACACTAGAGGAGTATAAGCAATCTGAAGAGAAGACATGAGAGTGTAAAAAGTGAAGAATGTATTGGAAGGTTCTCTGGATCCAAAATGGTTCAATGTAAAAATTGAGTAGAAAGGGTCTGAAAGAATCAAAGTATGTTATTTAAATAGGCTCACAGTCTGTTTTCACTTTTATACTTTTCTAACTGCTGAGTCTGCACACACATTCAGTAACAATATGTGAATTCATATGTGCACATGCAAAGCGATTCTAAGAATCCCACTGTTGCTACATACTGAACAATTTGATCTGAAGGTGAAATTTTAAAATACGAAATGAAGATGATCACTAAACAGTCTTTTTTTATAAAACCTCGCTTATCATAACATATTAAACGCACTAATGTGAAAATCCACACTTACTTTAGCCAGCATGGAACAGAGTTTAAAGTGTGAGATTTGGGATCAGACTGTCTCAGTTCAGACCTTGTCCCACTACTTACCAGCTCTGAGACCTGCGGGAATCATTTACCCTCTACACACCTAGGTTTATTTCACATGGAAGAAGGACATAATCACATCCGGCTGACAGAATTACAAGGAATAAATCTACTAACAGAAACATAACATGACAGCAACATCTGGAGTAATAGTAAGTACTCAGTAAATTCAAGCTAGTATCATTGTTGTTTCTCTTCTCTTCTTTACTGGGCTGCAGCAATGTGTTTTACAGACACTGTTCAGTCCCTATTACCAGCCTCTTACCCCAATGATACTGTGAGGGGTAACTATGAAAATCATACTTGCTTCAGCAAATTTGTGTCACTTTCCTACACACTTGACATTGAAATCACTATAACACTCAGTGTATTACCCTAGAAAATAGAATACAATTCAATTCCATTAAGCAATACCTTTTCCTGTGGCTGTTACTCTGTTTAAAATTACTCAACTATTTCTTCAGAATAGGCCTTACTGGGAATGTCTGAAAATAGATTTCATGTTCCCTGAACAAAATTAAAAGAACTTTATTGCAATTATATCTCTGTAGTCTTTATTTAGCCGGATAAGACTCCAACTCCAACTAATTTAAAAAGATATTGCTAAAAGATGCCTTTGACCGATATCTCGATTTCTGTGAGATTTTCTGTATAGGGTTTAAAGGGTTTACCTGGGTTTAAGAGTTTTCAAATTACAAGGTAGACCACTTCAGGCAAATTTCTCCACT
Source organism: Hystrix cristata (assembly GCA_004026905.1). Taxonomy (NCBI): domain Eukaryota; kingdom Metazoa; phylum Chordata; class Mammalia; order Rodentia; family Hystricidae; genus Hystrix; species Hystrix cristata. Next base: position 13,735 of record PVJO010024834.1, read on the forward strand.
TCCCAGAGTCTTGGTTTCCTTATTCTGCTCTGTGATTATGAAATACTTTTTCCTGTTTATGAAAGTGGCAATATCATATAATGCCTCACCACCTTCTGACAAAAGGAAAAGGAATAAATATGTTTGCCAGTTCACAAATGGAAAAATTAAATAGATTGTGTAAGTCACCACTAAGATCTCTGGGGCAGATCTTTTGATTATTATGCATTTCTGTTTTTATTACTGGTATGTACTTTTCTGCTATATTACTTAAATTCTCAGAATAAAAAATGTTGTTCTTTGAGAAAAGAATATTTAAACAGGTCAGGACTGCAAAGTATGCCCAAGACATTAATGTTCTACATTCATACGCTACTTTTTAAGATTATGTTATACATTACACAACACCTCCTTTTATTTTAACCATATTTATAGGAATCTCTTGGCCAAAAATCAAAATGAAGATATTAAAACATTGCTAATGTTTCCATATTAATGAACAGTTCAACATCAGAAATAGCACCAAAGAAAGACCTTAGTCAGATTTAAAGACATTTAAATAAACATATAGTTTGAATATATGTGTCAACTGAAAAATTCTAACTGGAAGAATAATGTTCTTTTTTCACAATTGGTTGCCTTTTCTAAAAATAAAAATACGCTCTTCCTTTATTTTAGTTTGGCTCCATGACACTCATCGCACCTTAAATCCATCGCAGCATCTAGTTTTCCTTTTTCCTGAAGAGTCTGCCTCTGTTGTTTTATGCACATGCTCATACTGGTCCATGTTTAAACCACAGATATTATGTGAATATTTTCAAATGTCGTCGATGATTGGTTTGAAATGATCACCTATCTGGGGTTAAAATGGATAATTCATTTCACTTTAACAATATATAATTCAGAAATAATAAAACCCAGAAGTTTAACATGAATCAATCAGGCAATCACAAACATATATTCTGAATCTACTAGGTTTCCGCTATTGGATAGAGTAAGTGCTGGACACAAAACAGGAAACAAAGCCACACAAGTTCTACCTTTATGGGGTTTATAATTTAGTTAGCCAAATAAATTTGTGGAGCGAATTCTGAAACAACAAATAGATAATATAGAATCAGGTTACATGAATGAAAAATTTAAATGATAGAAATTAAAATGTTTATATTGTTTTTGCCTCATTTTTAAATACAAGAATATCAGTGTAGGTTGATGACATACCACATTTTCTATTTTGCCATGTCATTATAAGTATAATTTGGTGGCATTCAATATATTTTTCTTTGTATTTTTTCTCGGAGTTCAAAATGACACGTAGAAGTGAGTATTTGGGACACAGTACGTTAGACAAGGACCTAAGTGTTGGGATGCAGCCTGCTAATTCTCCCCTGAAGAAAGAGCCAAATCCTTTCCTGGGGGTCGGAAGTGGTCAGCATCGCAGCAACCTCTACTCCCTGTGTCAAGCTTTCACTATTTCATGGGTCACAGAAAAGCAGTGCTCCCAAGTGGCCTGTTATTAGCATGAGCCTTGGGAGCCCAGCTGACCTGATTTTGTTCTCACTTAATTGGAGAAAAAAATATCTGAAAAGTAGTTTTCTTTCCGCTCACACTGAGTCAGACTTTGGGTGAAAAAGGAAAGTAGAGGTGCTTGAGTGACTTTGAGACACATTCTAATTTTCTATATTTACCAACTAAATTCCACCCTCTATTATCCAGTTAAGATGAAATGAAAGAAATAGGGAGTCTACTTTAATAATTCTATGTATGGAGCTGGTGAAAACAACTGTCTAGCAGTATATTTTAAGCAGGTAACTATAGGTCTACTTTCTTATGCTAATCTAGAAAGTGATATAAAGAGAATTTAAAGCTGTATTTTACAGTATAAAATATGATTTCTTATAATTTTAGATTATATAAACCTGAGACACATCTATCTACAGAAGCGATATTTAATAGGCTTAGAAAATAGGTGTACAGAAGGTACAAAGCATAAAATTTTTAAGGTGTATCATGATCAATAAACATATTTTCTCGGCCACCGGCAGAAATTCTTATATATAACAAATGTTGAAATTAGAGAGTCTAAAATGTCCTTACCTGAACTTAGAATCCTACAGCAACTGCAATAAGTCTAACCTTTATCCTTCTGAAGGTCCCTCTTTAAATAGTTGCTTAAAAAAATAGTCCAGTGATGATTAACCCTCTTGTTAGGTCAGGTTCCAAGTTTTTCTACTTCTGATTCACAACACATTCACATAAATTATAGGAAAAGTTATTCAGAATTTACACATTATTTTATGTTAATACTATCTTTAAATGCTTTATTTCTGGGGATGAGTTGCATTTGTTTATTCAGTTAATTTGATGTGTTAGACATACAACTACAACGTATCATCCAAAGTGTTTAAAACTCTTCCAAATAGAAAAGGAATTCAAGGAAATGATTAAATTGTGTCTACAGTTTACATTAGCATGCCAAAGAGAAGACAAAAGAGACACTTTGCTTGGTACCTGCGTAGGGTTTCAGTTTGGTGTGGAAATGCTGAGTATGTGACGTGGAATGGTAAGTGCCCAGCAGTTATAAGCTGGGTCTGCTAAATGACAACACACACTTCGCGTGACAGAGTCCTTACGTCAAACCTGCAAGAGGACTGACCAGAGTTTCCTTCAACCAAATAGCAAATAGGTTTTAGAAATATAAGAGTGTTGGCCTAGTCTTAAGTTTTTCAGTTTTTTTCCTTTCAAGTAGGAATGATGTTTAGTTCAATAATTCAAATATTTTTAACTTTCTAGTATATCTGCGGCTTGGGGCTTTGTTTTGGAAGTTTAATAATGTAAGTGGTGGGCCTGGGGATTTAGCTCAGTGGTTAGAGTGCTTGCCTAGCAAACACAAGGTCCTGAGTTCAATCCCCAGCACCAAAATAATAATAATAATAATAATAATAATAATAATAATAATAATGATAATAAAAATAATAATGAGAAAAGTGATGTGTGTCTTAGCTATTCTGCAAGGCACATGTTGGCATATTTGTGATAATTGTGTATTCATTTTCTATGTTTGGGTTGATAGATGAGTTCTATCCATTGTTAGCTCTTGAAAGTACATGAATTACAGACTAACCAAATAGTATGGAGGAGAAGAGAGATTAAGAATTGTCAAGGGCTGAGAAATATACACAAGGAGCTAGGAAAATTGGGGCAAAACACACCCCCTCAGAATCAGGACATCCTGTGGGGCACCTTTACTGAAATAGCAATCTAACTCCACACTCTGAAGATTCTCCTTCAGTAGACCACAGATCCACCATTATCAAAAGCACTTCAATTAATTTTTATACCACATGATTTTGAGAACCATCATAGCAGAAACACAAAACATTTTGCATCACTTTTTATGGACTTTCATTCAGAATGAAAAGATAATGTGGATGTTCTCACGCCAGTAGTCTCTGCAAGTATTCAGCCCATCTAGGGCACTTTTACTTATTGTAGACAAGTGTGAAGAACAAAGTGAAAACAGTACAAATAATGGTGAGCCTATATAGTCCCTAAAGTTGTTAGTGATCATAAACTATAAATTTTGAGAGAACAAAGAGCATATCCCTCATATTTCTTACTCCCTAACTCCTTGAGTACTTAAACTGCTCTTCTTGTGGGACTTGTGGAAAAATAAGAGTGGTCACAGAAAAGTAATTGCAACAGGTTTTCAAGATCAATGTTAGGCTAACATCCATGGATCAATGGAGTTGCAAAATTTGCTTTCAAGTCTATTAATATTTACTTTGGATACAACCATCACAGTTCTGATGAAATACCATGGTCTTCGAATTCTTATCAGCTTTAATGCCAATTAGTTTCTGCTATTTTCTACCAGTATAAACTTGGTGAATTAACCTTTCTGAACTTCAGCACCCACTGTAATAAAGTTAGACTTCAATATTTGAGGGAAAGCCCTTTGCTTACCCTCTTGTTTACCTTGCTGCCTTCTGTCAGCCATGCCACCCTGCCTTGGTTCCAGCTCATCGTAGATCAAAACCTCTACAAACTGTGAGCTAAATAAACCTTTCCTCCCCTAATAAAAAAAAAAATCACAAGGGCCTGAGTTCGATCCCTGGCACCACAAAAAAAAAAAAAAAAATTGAGGGAAGGATCTTGTTATGGTTTGTGTCTAGATGTACCCCCAAAGCCTCATGAGGTCACAGGTGAGGCTTTTTCAGAGATGGCTGGACCTGGACTGTGCAAGGCTGGGATTAAGGGCATATGATGACTGAATCAGTCCACTGATTGGTTTGGCACCACCCTCATCAGCAGGCTGGATAAGATAATAAGGGGCAGAAAGAAGCTGCTGAGGTCCCTTACTGCCTTCTGCCTGTCTGCCGTGCCACCCTGCCTTGCACCCAGCTGATTGTGGACTGAAACCTCTACAAACTGTGACCCAAATAAACCTTTCTTCCCTTAGCTTTGGATGTCATGTATTTTGTCTCAGCAATGAGAGAAAAGTAACTAAGACAGGTATGGTTTATTTAAAGTGCCTCACATATAAACCCTTCTCCACTGTTGGTGGGAGTTTAAATCGGTGCAATCAATATGGAAATCAGTATGGAAATTCCTCAAAAAACTAAAACTAGAGGTTCCATTTGACCCAGCTCTTCCCCTTCTTTGTATCTTCCTGAAAGAGCTGAAAACATCACACCACAGCAATATAGGCATACCCATGTTTACAGCAGCAAAATGTGTAAATGCTAAATCCTGGAAACAGTCCACATGGCCATCACTGGATAAATGGATAAAGAAAAATCGGTTTTTATATACAAGGCAGTGGTACTTAGCCATAAAGAAAGCTAGTCATGAGACACTTTTAGATAAATGGATGCACAATGAGACTATACTTTTAAATTAAATAAATTAGGAATACATGTTTAAATATCACATTGTTTCTCTTGTGTGAGAAACCAGAAGCACAAATAAGGACCAAAATGGATGATAGACATTGTGAAGTAGGAAGAAAATTTTTAAAGGGAAAGGAGAACAAGGGGAGGGGGATAAGGAAGAGAAGGAAAGGAAAAGGAAAAAAGTAGAATAGAAGGTAAAAGATGGAAACAAAGATCTTCTAAAGGGAAGAAGGGTTGAAGGGAGGGGAGAGGATTGGGGAACAAAAGAAGAACCCAGATATGTTATGTACAGGTACAAATTCCCTATGATGAATGTGATCTTCATATATACTAAAAGTATACCAATAAAGTTAATTTTTCAAAATGCCCCTTACATACCACATTGCACAGTATACATTCAATACACAATTATATTCACTTTATGTTACATGTACATTATAAATGAGCAGTTAATGCATTTTAAATGAGTAAAAATAGAACTTCTGATCTACGTGCCTGGCAGTTTTTCTGCATAGTTTTCTGCTCTGGAGTTCTCAGGTGGGAATCACTGGTATGTCTCAGGTGTAGACTTTCAGCATCACAGGAAACCTGCCATTGCCTGCCCTCCATCCCTGCTCAGTCGTGGTTGAAAGGAGCTCCAGAAAGCTACACATGACAGAAAAGAATCCCCGTGCCTCCCTGCAGAGATCTTCCATCACTACGGCCATGGTAATTACTGTGTCTCTGTTAGCCACTTATTTGATGGCATCTTTAACTCGGTTTGAAGCCAGTCTCTCAAAACTCTATTGCTACAGTAAATTTTTTCAGTTTTTATTTTTTATTACTACATGTTTGCAGTACACAACTATTACATTCCTTGTAGGGAGACAGTAAGTGCAGGTAACAAAATTTAATACTTTTTCCTTCAACTTCTCTTTCCCTCCCTCCATTGATCTTGTTCTCATTTAACAAAGATCTGTCTCCCTACTTCCTAGCACTTATTTTTTATTTTGCTCTTTATTTATATTTCATGTTTCTCTTATAAGATAAACCATGTGATACTTATCTTGTGGGTCTGATTTATTTCACTTAATATTCTGGTCTCAAGAGGCATCCATTTTCCTAAAGAGTTACTTAAATTTACCCAGCTTGATGGAAGACTAGTACTCCATTGTGTGGAAATACTCCATATTCTTCATTCCACTCATCCACTCATCTATAGATCACTTCCACAATTTATCTACCATGAATTGTACTCCTAAAAACATGGCTATGCATGTATCACTGAAATACGTTATTTTAAACTGTTTGGGGAAGATATCTACAAGGGAATAGCTGGGTTGAATAGAATTTCTTGTTTTAGTGATTTGAGGAAACTTTGAACTGATTTCCATAATTTTTGTACTCGTTTACATACCCACCGACAATGTAAAAGGAATGCTCATCCCTCCATATGAATTTTAGTATTGTTTTCTCCAGTTCTGTGAGGAATGCTACTTATATTTTGATTGGGATTGTGTTAAATCTGTATATCAGTTTTAGAAGTACGGCCATTTACAAAAAATAAAAATAAAAATAAAGTATGGCCATTTTAATTATGTTGGTTTTGCCCAGCCAGTAACAGGGGATAACTTTTCATTTTCTGATATTCTCTTTGCTATTCATTTTCAGAGTACTGTAGTTTTTATTGTAGATGTCCTTCACTTCCTCGGTCAGGTTAATTCCTAAATATATAATTTATCGATGATTTCAGTGACCTTGAAAAGACTTCTTCTAAAACATTGGCTTCTAGGTTAGCTTTCTCTTTTTCAACAGTGATATATCCTCACTTCTATGGACATATCCTTACCTCACTTATTCTCATTTCCATGGACATATCGTTACCTGTTTCCCTGAGAATAAGACCTAACTGGAAAATAATCAGCCTTAAAATTAGAGATCAAAAACGCCAGCCCCAATCACATTGGTTTACCTGCTATTACAGAGTAGTCACTGAGCACGAGAATAGTGAAGTACAATCTTCTGCATGACACTGGCCATCACCATGATAAAGACCAGCATTTATTTTCAAATTAAGCAATATTTGGGAGAAACACAGTAGATGTTGTCAAAGCAACAAATGCAAACCTTCCATAGTATTAATTTTAAGGACCGACTCACCAGGAACCTGAATCCAATAATGTTCCCTGATTGGGATTTATAATCCCCATATTGATCTCGCCAGATATTTCACCATTCCTTATTTTTCACAGGTTCTAATTTCCCTGCATATCTTCATTAAGTTTTATGGTCATAGTAATTACTCTCTTCCATATATTTTCAAGACATTTTAATTTTTGTAACATTTTCATTGTTTAACAAACCACAACATTGATTAGATTCCACTCTCAATCTTCTCTGCCTTTTTCTCCTGGAGCTGAATGGAGCTAAAGAAATACCCTCCTCCATGCTGACTTTAAATTGATATCATGAAGCTCAAGTGTGCCTTTTATTTTGCATTAGGATCATACTGCATTTTCCTCATCCACATCATCTTGCAGACTATCTAGTTTGTACCTTCATCTCTCTCTTCAAAACTCTAACATACCTTTTCCTGTCTCCGCCTTCACCCGCTGACCTGTCTCACTGACAAACATGAAGTAGAAACCTTCCAAAATCTCCCCACTATATCTATCTGCCAACAGCACCAGTCCTACAAACTCTGTCTTGATGAGCTGTCCATTCATCAGCTAAAACCGCTTCCACTCATGTACACAACTGCATCAATTTATTATTTCAGGAATATCAATTTTCCCTTTCTACAGACTCTCTAGTAGGTTGACACAGAACAGCTACAGTCACCCAGTCATGAGTATCCACCAACGCCAATGAAATACAGTGGTACCTTAGTTCGCAAACTAAATTTGTTCTATGATTTTGGAAAAGATGGCCACATTTGTGTTTGGGTAGGATAGATGGTTCTGGTTGAGTTAGTCACACAAAGAAGAGTTTGCAAACAAAACAAAATTCTGCCAAACACTTCTGTTTGCAAACCAAATAGCTCACAAACAAAAGTGTTCATTTGTGGTATACCACTGTACCACATTTTGCTTACACTTGGCCAGGGGCGGCAGAGGCAAGGACCAACAAAACAACCTGATTGTGGAAGAGGCCAACGCCTAGAAAGAGAAGGTAAGCTGAATGGCCAGAAGACCCAAGAAGAAAATATGATCCTGGCCAGACATTTCAGGAACTCTTGTGTTATGTGCCCACAAAAAAACTACCACGAAGAAGGTACGATGCCACGAAGAAATAGATGCCTGAGAATTTAAGATTAGGCTGGGAAGGACACACACCATACCCTCTGTAGCGAGAAACCAGGGCTGGAAAGTGTTGGCATTAACCACATACCAGTCAAATTATTTAAATACAGGATAACCAAAGCTTGCATATTTTTATAAGCTAGTAGAACAGGAAATATAAAAAAGACAATTTTATCAACTTTATTCAATAATTTTTCTGCATATGGTATATTTTAAAACATCCAACACACAATGCGACATTACAATCTGGACAGTAGTAACTACTCCTTCCTGAATTCTTTTGCATTATTGTCTTTCTTTGAACAACACACTTTACACGTTCATGTTAGTCTTTCCTTTTTTTTCCTGTGGGTAGTATAATTTCAGTAAAATGTCTACCCACTAAACATAATGGTGAAGACACTGATATTGGACATCTTAGTTGGTGTTTCACTATGCCACATTTTTCAATTATTTAGTATATTACACTTTACCTAAATTGTAAATGACTTTTGGAATCCCCTTGTTTTAAGTAAATATCAAACAAGTTCTATGTTAGTTGGCCCAGAAGGTGCATATGTATTTTATATTTTTTCCCTCACTTTTGATTATGGGGTAGCTTGTTAGATATTGGCCAAACATTCAACACCACCCATAGAATTATTGTAATCATTGACCACTACAGGAACTATTTTAGTTTTGTTTCTTCTTTCAAGTTCTATAATTTCTGTATTACGCATAGTCAACAATAAGGAGACATCTTTCTTGTTTTTCCATTTGATAACAGACTTCTCCTCTCTGATATGCTAACATTTCTCTCTTCTTCAGTTTTTTCTATTGCAGATCTTATGGCACTTCCTTCCTATTTAGTCTCAGCATCCCAAATAGATATCTCCTAATCATGAATGTGTGGCTTGCAGAATATGTAGTTCTGGCATAAAAATTACATGCTTCATGGATCACTTTTTCAATAATTTATTTCAGAAAAACTTATAATCAATAAATAAATATTAATTATGTGCCTATCACGTGGGAAGCATTTTTCCGGTAATATTGGAAATGAAACATAAAGAAAACCTAATTTCTACTGTTGGCCCATATGGTGGGAAGTAATAAGGGAGCACTAAGTTCACCATCAGAATCTGTAAGTTCATTATGTAGAAAATGCATTTTGTGTCAGAAACATAGCCAGTTGAGTGAATACATTCTTCTAGCACAGATAGCGGCCAACCTTTGTAATGACTGAAATGCCCTAGTATAGGCCTCTAGACTGAATTCAAATCCTACCTCTGTGACTACATCACAGAGGATATTTGTATATTTGAATGTGTGTGTGTGTGTGTGTGTGTGTGTTTTCAGAGATGGACACAATCTTTGAGATTCAAAGTCACAATACCTATAAAGTTGTTTGGTGTTCAATGTAAAACACAAAGTTGGCTGGTAATCCAAGTTCAATATAAATTTTGATTCTTAATAAGTCCCACATAATGGAATTTACATAAACTGCATAAAGTAATTTGAAAAGGATTTACTTTAATCTGTTTTTGGAATGCAATATATATATATATTTTTTAAAGGAAGTGAGGTTTATTTTTGCTCACGGTTTCAGTCTGTGGCTAGCAGTCCATGGCTGGCAGGCTCAAATGCAGAAACAGCATGGTGAAAGGGCCTGCTCCAGAGGAAAGCCGCTCATGTCCTGGTGGTCAGGAAGCAGAGAGAGAAGAGGGGAGCCAGAGAGGGCGATCTACCTTACCAGGACACGTCCAGCTCCATGACTCACCTCTTGGACCAGACCCCATAAGCAGTTATAGCAACCCCATAATTCAATCTCCTCCCAAA